>JAJMLM010000189.1:0-311739 GCA_030569635.1 Pichia thaimueangensis | reverse complement strand
TAAAATATAACTGAGACAGTTACATGAGTGAGTCTTAACTTAAATGGGAAGTATAAGTAAATAAAATATAATTAGAATAAGTAGAGAAAAATATTGGATACTTTGACTCTCCAAACTACAGCGACGATGGGCACAAGAATGGAGACTAAATTAATGATAATTAACTTGATTTGACTTAATCTTTCTTCTAGTCCTCCTCTGTATATTAATCATGCCCGTTTATAAAGACAGCTATAAAATTGGGAAATAACAACGTCTTACATAGTAATCAGATATTCAATATTCTGTTCTTTAATTCTGTATTGTTGAACTCATTAATAATAGTTTTTATGCTTTCTCCAGTCATGCCGCAACTTAGCACGAAAATTCTAAGCTCTATTATTTGATTGTATTCTGTTATCATATGTTGTATGCCTTCTATTGTATGCCTTAGGTTATCCTTTTCTGCACATAAATGAACAACGACGATCGACGGGAAAAGATGTCTGTTTTCCACTCGATTATATTTTACAACAATTGGAGGGGTGGCCGAGTGGTCTAAGGCGGCAGACTTAAGATCTGTTGGGCGTATGTCCGCGCGAGTTCGAACCTCGCCTCCTTCATTACTTTTTTGCTAATTTTGTTGATTAACTATTAACTCTAAGTTAGTTGCAGAACAATATATATAGGTTCATTTGAGAATAACCTTATTCTTTTTATCAATCATAATTATATGAATTAATAAACTTTTTGGAACTGATTATTTCTTAAGCTCAAATCACCTAATTTTTTTTTGCAGTCTTCATTCAAATATTACCTTAACTAGTTTAATTTATATTTTAAAATGTGAAGCATGGCCATTGCTTTTTAAATTATAAAATTTTCTCTTTTTTTCCCAAAAATTGGTATTGTACATGCTTAATTTTCAACGAAGCCCATAGAGTTTTATCACATTCAAAATGGGTCGAATTTCTATAATATAGCTGTTTTAGCACCTAGTACCACGGACTATTGCAAATCGTTACTAAATATGTAGTAAGTTGATAATTCTATTAGCTGTATCCTTCTGGAAGGTACTCTTGTGTATTAAAAGAAAGTATGTAAAATATTACAGGCATATAAAATAAAACAACTATTAAGAAAGAAAAAATTCTCTTCCATATATATAATGTAGAACTCAATAACCTTGAGTACATGTAGACCTTTCACAAATTGGTAAATCCGATAAGTTCAGATTAAACTAATTCAAACAATATAACAATTAACCACACCTTCATTGTTATGTTTACACTCAGCACCTTCTGTGTAAATCAGATATAGTCAGGTATGTCCGATATTTCCATATCATATCACTCAATCACAACAAAATACGAAATATCAAGATTAAACTGCACCTTTAAGCTTAACACCCGACACCCATCAATCTTCTCTACAGAATCGCTAAGATCACTTAATTAGATTATTAGATTATAAATAGAGCATGCTGAAAATTGGCTACGAAACTTGAAATAAAACTGGGCACTCGTGGGTTACAGTTGATAAATGAAGCATAAGTCATTGATACAATGTATATTCCGATATCACTGCCGTCGTGCCCTGTCCCGAATACACAAATTGATCCGAACAAAAATCAACAAGTGAAAAGTAAATCGAAAGTGCCACCGAAGCCGGCCAAAGCCCGAACCCCGAACTGAGGAAGTTTTATGACTATAGGGCTCAAAAGTGGGTAGATTCGTTAAACGCAACTTATATAACAACTTGTACAAGGTTAAGGTAATAATTTGCTCGTTTTGCGTTTCGGGTTTGTGATCTTATCGCACACTGGACACTGAAATGGGGTACAGGGGCTAATACAGTGATAAAAGATTCGATGTTTATTTAAGTTGAATGTACTCCTTTCTTTTGATTGTTCTTAGGATTTCTCGGGTATCAGATAAGTTATTCTACAACACACAATCATCAAAAAGCCAATTTACAACGAAAATGGTTCACGTACTATATCAGGCAGCGGATGCAATTGCCCAGCTCGCACAGGCAGTAGACACGGTGGCAGTTCCAGCAACAATGGCTATAGCTGCAGCTTCAGCAACACCAACAGGACGGCACAAGATGAAAATGCCATGCCACGGAGGTATGAATCACGGAGGTATGAATCACGGAGGTATGAACCACGGAGGTATGAACGATGGTGGTATGAACCACGGTGGTATGGATTACGGTTCTTCCGGTGGCATGGACCATAGTATGCCAGGTATGGATCCTGGTATGAAAATGTGTAAAATGTCCATGACATTGAATGCAGATTATGAAAATTTATGTATACTAACCGACAAAATAATGGTCACCGATAAATTTCAATTGATATTGGCAATGGTTGGTATTGCTCTATTTACTTTAGGTTATGAGTATTTCAAATATTTTGTTGACATGTTACAATCAAGGTATAACCAATTCTTACAAAGCAATACTGTCACCGAGAAAGAAAGATCAAAATATAAGATGAAATTATCCACAGCATATGCCTTAAGTGTCGCTTATTCTTTCATTATCATGTTACTATTCATGACATTTAATGTTTGGATTATGTTGGCCGTTTGTATAGGTGCCGGTATTGGCCACTATTTAGTTGGTGGTTCCTCTACGGCTTCTTTGGTTTGCCATTGATTTGTTATACCTATGATCCAGGATTTATTTGATGTGATATCCTCTAATTCGAGGATTTTCAGGTACTACAGCTAGTACTGTACCTTTTTGGCGATTACATTTTTTTTTAATTTATTTATTTATTGATTTTTCTCATCATCCAGATAAAAGATAAAATTTTGATATCTATATATATTATACGAGTTTTAATAATTTAGTAATTTATTTCCCAGTCCTTTGTTAAAACAACGTTAGGCCGTCTTATGGTAAAAACATTGCCACCATCGTTTTTCATAACTTCTGCATTCCATTGCTCTCCGCCTTGAGAAATATTGACTGTGCCATTAAACTTATCCGTTCCAACAACAACAATTTTGTTTATCATAACCTGCTTGTCTTCTAGTGTTTTGGAAAAACTGTTAGATTCCCCTCCGTGTAAGATATTACCTTTAATGCTGCGAGAATTATCATCAACTTCAAATTCAACTTGAATATAATTCCCGGATTTATATTCAAAAGTTTCCCCATCATCAATATAGAGGTCACCTTTAGAATTACCATCTTTAGAAATTGCAATATATAATGTATACGGATCATATTTCATCAATTGAGCAGACCTTCTATATCTTTCTTTCATCGTTACAATTTTTCCACCTTTCAGAAATACAGGGATCGAGTCTAACGATGTTTTGATACTAATTTCTTGGCACGATTCAAATTTGGTAGATAAATCAAAGAAATCATAATAAATATCATTCTCATACTCATCACATGGAAAATACACTTCAACTTCTTCAGCTTCTTCTTCAGTAACAGGGTGAACTAATAACCCACCAATAAAAAATTCGTTATCAATTTCATATCCTTTGATATCAGTTGGATTTTCCCATATTAATGGTTTTAAAATAGGTTGACCCATTTGGCTACTTTTCCAAAATTCTGTATATAATAATGGTAAAAGCTTGTATCTTAATTTAACTGCATTTCTTATATACTCCGTATATTCACCACCTGCAATCCACGGTTCACGACGTCTTGAATCAATATGAGCGTGGGCCCTAAAAAATGGATACCAAATACCGGTTTGATACCACCTCACTAATAAATCCTTAGTTGGATTACCAAAAAAACCACCGACGTCTGCACCTGCAAATGGAAAGCCAGCCACATTCATTGTTAAAACCATAGGAATAGACTCCTTCAAATATTCCCATTTTGCCATATTATCACCAGTCCACATTGCCGCACTTCTCTGCGAACCGGAATAAAATGATCTGGTTAAAATAAAAGGTCTTTTATAATTGTTTCTTTTCAGCAAAGAATTATATGTAGCTTCATGGTATGATAAACCGTAGATATTATGAACTGATCTGTGCTCAAAATTATCATAATGTTTGGTGTCTTTTGGAATTGAAGTTTCTGGCCCATCAAAAACTGATGGTTCATTCATATCGTTCCAAATGTGTCCATTTGTGGAATAACCCAACAAATCAGACCCATTTCGAAATTGTTTATCCCAAAAATTTTGTGCATTAGGATTAAGCGTATCAATCCAAATAGATTTTCCTGGCCAACAATGACCCCTAAATATACCACCCTCAATCAACGTATCATGTATTCCTATGTCCTTTTCTTTGATAGATTCTGCTACAGAATAATCATCTTTGAAGTGAGGATCAACAATCATTACTAATTGACGCTTGGTTTCCTCTAATTTTGCCATCATACGGTCAGGAGTTGGGAACAATGCTTTATCCCAAGTGAAATATCTCTTTTGATTGGTATATTCAACATCTAACCAAATAGTATCATAAGGAATTTCATATTTATCAAAATTTTGATGAACATCCAAAACATCTTCTTCATCATTGTAATTCCATCTACATTGATGATAACCTAATGAAAAAATATTAGGCAGTGTTGAAAACCCTGTTATTTCACCATACGATTTAGTGATTCCAGTCGGAGAAGGCTTAACCATTAAGATTACATCAATAATACCATTTTCGGACATCCAATGAGACTTAACACTATTTTGTGAATCTTCGGACCAAACTAATTCGATTCCACCAACGTGATTATCAACAGCATTTTTTTTAATATCAATATAGGTATCTGCAGAATTAACCCAAAATATACCTGCAGAAACATCTGGCTTAACAGCAATCATTAATGGAATCGATCCATACATTGGTAATTTGCTTTGTGTTTCATATTCAAAAATATCTACGTTGTATAACCTATATGGTTCAGTTTCTGAAGTATCTTTCAAAGATAACGAATCTGCATGTTCAGGAATACCATAAACGTGGGTATAGTTAACAAAGGTTAAATCCAACGCAACAGATTCTGGACCCATTGACAACTTATCATTTTTAGAGTCTTTGAAATTATCTTTGTAAGCGTTAAACTTGGATTCTTCTGGCAAAACATCAATGGAATGTTCATCATCTTCGCTCTCTTTTGTCCTATAGTGTTCCAAATTCAAAAAATCTCTATCATTTAACACTATCTGTTTAACTTCATCATGGTATAAACTTATTCTAAATGGGTAATGTTTAATATCGGCCTTATATTCTAATCTATCACCATATTTAATAATGACATTATCATCTAAGATTTGGTATTCGAATGGTCTTTGCTTTAATTTCTCACTTTTAAATGAATGTTTTGGAGTTTCAGAATATCTTTCTGGATTAACTTTAATATCTCTGGGAACAAATAATTCTCTATTATATTCGTCAAGCTTAAAACGCAAATTGTAATCTTCTACAATTGTTATATCGAAAATTAAATCCCTGAAAGATCCATCAGTCAATTGTTTGAGCATTTTTCCCTTGAATGTTCCTTCAATTTCATTGAAAATAAAACTTGATCTATCTAATGAATACCTTGGCTCATACTTTTCTCCAAATGATTCTATTTGGTTGGCATAATATCTATTTCTATGACAAAACCCATTTTGTTCACATTTTTTGAAAAGATATTCCTTGACTGATAATGCTGGCGAACAAAGCAATAAAAACCAAAATAAATAATTTACCAAGTTGAACAGCATTACTTTTTTGAGCTAATGAAATTATTGATTATTCTTTGAGAGAACAGATGAATTGAGTTACTTGCAGAAGAAAGACACTTTAAAGCCAAATGCAAGTTACAAGTAACAAGGAAGCTTAGCAGAATGTGTTCAAGATTTGCACCGCGCCCTGTAAACCGTGTAAATAGTGAACCTTGTGGGCGGACTGTGCAGTGTTTTGTTGTTTTGAGTAGATGGCGTTGTTTACTTATGCTTATTGCGGTTGAAGAAGGGATCGAAGAATGCTTATATTGACCGTTCAACATCTATAAATTTTTTTAGTACAGTAAAATGGGTGGAGAAATTTTAACTTTACAGGCAGGTATGTTTGCTTCCGTTTTCAGATATTTAGTTTTGAGAGACACGAAAATACTAACATGTGAAATGTTTTTTTTGCAATTACAATTTTAAACAGGTCAATGTGGTAATCAGATTGGCCAACAATTTTGGTCACAGCTATGCTCAGAACATGGAATAAATTATGATGGTTCATTACTGGAAACTATGGCTGCTGATAATGTTACAAGAAACGATCGGCCGGACGTTTTTTTTCAACGGAACTCGAATAACAGTTTTACTCCAAGAGCCTTGTTAGTCGATTTAGAACCCAGGGTCATTGGGAAAATACTAGATGCCAACAATGGACTTTTTGACCCTAAGAATGTGTACCTTTCGCCAGATGGAATGGGCGCAGGTAACAGATGGGGGGAAGGATATGTTAATGGCAGACGAAGTTTGGAGTCAGTTTTAGATATTATAGATAGAGAGTTGGATGGATGTGACAATCTTGAAGGATTTCAATTATTGCACTCTGTGAGTGGTGGAACAGGGTCAGGATTTGGTTCATTATTATTGGAAACGTTGAGTGATCGATATAATAAGAAACTAATTCAAACGTACTCAGTGTTTGGTGATTCAGAGGTTGTTGTCTCACCATATAATTCAATTTTAACTTTGAAAAGACTAATTCAAAACTCAGATGCTAATATTATCTTCAATAACAATACGCTAATGTCTGTTGCTTCAAATGATTTTGTGGGAAAAGACAATAAATATGATAATATAAATGAGCTCATTTCAACTGTTATGTCCGCTTCAACAAATACTCTGAGGTTTCCATCCTATTCATATAACTCATTAACTAGTATAATTTCCACATTAATACCAACTCCAGATCTACATTTCATAACTCCAAGTTACACGCCTTTCACTTTAGATTATGTTAGCAATGCTGCAAAAGATATTCGTCGGAGTACATCGTATGATGTGATATTAGAATTATTAGATAAAAAGCTAAATATGTTTTGTACAAAAGAACAACAGAGAGATGACAAAGTTTTAGCTATGATTGATATTATTATTGGAGCGAATAATTCTATTGACAATAAACATAATGCTTCTATACAGAAGGCATTGATTAAAGCAAGATCAAGAATCGATTTTGCACCTTGGACTCCATCTACTATTCATCTGGCGGTAGGTACGAGATCATCATACAGCAAAATGGATTCTGACATTGTGAGTGGATTGATGCTTACAAATTCCACCTCAGTTTTACACGAAATAAAAAGCATTACTAAGAATTATGACCAGTTAATGAGAAAAAGTGCATTTATGAATAATTTTCTTAAAGGTGATTTTTCACAAGAATGCGGTGATTTGATGCAAGAGTTTGAAGAAAGTCGTGAAGTAGTGCAAGCACTTCTGGGTGAATATAAGGCAAGTGAAACATTGGCTTATATGGAGGGTGGATATGAAGATGAAGACGAAGAAGACGAAGAGGAAGAAGAAGGAAATGCAGAAATGAGAGATGATCTGGGCGATACCGTTAATGATAATCATGAATGTGATCAAGATGTCGTGATGGAATAGAATCAACATCAATTTGTTCCATTATGTTTTTTAAAAATGTGTAAGTTATAAGGGCTTTGCAGTCGGGGGTAATGATAGGGGATCCTATTCTCCGTGAAAATGTCAGAAGCTGTCGGCTAATACCCGATTTATACATAAACTGGCGGCCACGATCCCGCGATCCTCGGTTCTCGATACCGATTCTACTCTCTATCAATATGCAATAGACATTCTTTGGTATTATACTCGTACTCATTCTCAAGAGTGATGGTACTGAGAATTGTATAGATTACTACCACCGATTAGTCACCCTTCGTATATCTCCCAGTATATAGATAGATAGTTGTTTCAAAGGTAAAAACCCTATAGAAACCATTCAATACTAGGTTGTTACTTGAGGATTATATATCAGATAATAAGGCGGTTAACAGTTTCCGATTTTAGAAGACGCACCATGAGAAATGAATACGAATTATCAGATGATGTGGTTTCATTCAGACCACATTATCTTACCGGCACCTCCTCTAGAAGGTACGGTAATGAGTTAGATTATTCTGATGAAGATGAAGATGTTCAATTTGAAGAAATCGAATATAATTATGACAATGATAATGAGATAAAGGATATGAAGGTTGAAGACAACATTATAGAAGAAAAAATTGTTGAATATCCCGAAGGAGGTAAACTTGCATATATTACATTATTTGGCTGTTTTATTGGGTTAATAGGAGAATTTGGCCTTTGGAATTCAACTGGTGCAGTTGAATCATACATTTCTAAACATATATTAACGGATCAAAGTGATATTGCAATTTCTATGGTTTTTGCATTATTTTCATTTTTTGTTATGATGGGAACCTTAGTTTCAGGGGTTATTTTTGATAAATATGGTGGTAAAGAGCTATGTTACGTTGGTGCAATAATAGTTTCAGGTGGGCTTATGGCGACTGCTAATTGTACAAAACTCTACCAGTTTATTTTGTCATTTGGGGTCGTTTGTGGTATCGGATGTGCATTATTAACTGCTCCATTTGTTACAAGTATTGGCCATTTTTTTCATAAAAAGAGAGGAATGGCATTATCCATTGCAATGCCTGGTGCATCATTGGGTGGTGTTATTTGGCCACTTGTTTGTAGATCATTATATACCAAGGTAGGATTTGAATGGACAATGAGAACATTGGGATTTTGCATTGGATTTTTGCTTTTAGTTGCATCATTTTGTGTTCATGATAGACATGTGGAGATCGTTGAAATAAAGAAAGAAAATGAACGATTGCATGGAATTGATAATAGCAATTTAACATTTAGTGAAAAATTAAATGATCTGATTGATTTCACATCCTTTAAAGACGTTACTTTTATGGTTTTGACATCTGCGTTATTCTTGAATGAATTTTCGTTATTAATGGTCAGTACTTATATTCCATCATATGCGTTAAGTCAAGGATTTTCTGAGAGTTTTTCCCTTATTGCCTTGACAATTTTCAACGCTTCTGGTGTTTTGGGAAGAATCATTCCAACATTTTTATCAGATAGATATGGCAATTTTAACTTAATTATATTAATGTCTGCAATTATGTCGTTGTCAGTTTGGATTCTGTGGTTGCCATTTGGGAACAACATCGGTGCATTCATTACTTTCACTATAATCTTTGGTTTTGCAGTTGCAGGCACTTTGGCGCTTACACCGTTATGTACATCAGCAATTTCTAAACCTAAAGATTTTGGTAAACGATACGGAACAGCTTATTTTGTGGTTGCATTTTGTAACTTAATTAGTTTGCCTGTTGGTATGGCATTGACTGAAACTGATGCAGGATATAATGCGATGGTTGCATTTGCCGGTGCTACATGCACATTGGCAACATGTTGCTTTTTGTATGCCAGATATAGGGTTGGTGGATTAAGTACAATCCGAATCTAGATTTTTCAAAGTTGATTTTTAAATTTTATAGATAGAGGCTATAGTTTTCTAGAGCTATATTGAACATTTAAACTTAAATATCAGATTAATAAAGCTACCTCAAACGAAATAAAATAAATAAAAAGACATGTCTTATTGGTTTATAGAAGGATGTAACAAAGAAATAACTAAAAAAACGTGGGGAATAAACTAAAACCCCAAAATACTCCCACTTTCTAAACCCGTGCTACTACCATTTTCTTCAGGTTCCCAAAATTTCCTGTTATTTAGAGACGTAGAGTTCTCAATGAAAATACGACGATGTACAGCAATTGTAGCAACTGTTGGTTCATTAGTGTATTGAATCAAATTATCCAACATCAACCTTTTCCAATAACCAGGCACACAAGAATCCAATTCAGGATTGTTCATGAAAATACCTTCGTGTTCAACTATTCGATCTTTTTCTCTTTTCAATGATGTGCACATTTTACCAACAACTTTCTTAAATGCTGTGATTTCTCTTTGTCTGGCTTCAAGATCTTGCCTACCAGTCGCCTTATCAGTACTTATGTTTTTAATTCTTTCATTATCTCTTTTGCGTTGTTTCTTTTTATTATCTTGTCTCTTTTTCTCCCGTTCATTTTTCAATGTATTTACAGATCTAACATCATGTTTCCATTTATTAATTTTACTGACCAATTCATCATGCTTTCTATTTTCAAAATCATTTATGCTTGAACGTTGAAGGTTTTGAAATCCATTTCTGATATCATCAGTTAAGGAATCACTATAAAGACTAGCATTTTCACAATCATCATCATCATCATCATCATCATCATCATCAGTTTCATCATCTCTTTCCTCTTCTTTCTCACCATCTTCTTCTGCACATGCACCATACTCGGTTGGTTTTCCAGATTTATAACTTCCATCAAAATCACTAATCACATATCCAGTAGTGTTAAAGGAATTTTGTCGACTTACTCTGAATGGGGATTGTAAAGGAGTGGCAGATAGTCTTGTACTTAGTATGCTTTCCGCAATACTTTCCTCTTCATTTTCTTCTTCATAATCAAAGGGGTTAAATAAAACCCATTCGGTATTATTACTAATACCACTTTCTGTAATCCCCATAGAGACGCTACCCACTGTATTACCAATATCAATATCCATATTGACATTAGCGTCATTTCTTCTAAAATCATCTCTACGTATGACAGTCGATATCAGCTTTGTTTTGATTAAAGTATTGTCAGTTATCATTTCAATTTCGTTAGTATCTGCATTTTTTTTACCTTTATTTTTACCTTTCTTTGTTGTGGTTGCATCAACGACAACAGCAAGTCCGTTTGAGTGCATTATGTGACTTGCCGTAATATAAGGAATTGTTCCCTGCATGGTATAATCTTTTCTTCTGTATTTCTACGAGTTGGAAGTACTTGTTTGTATATATGTTTCTAGATCAAGATGGAGAGGGCAGACGCAGACACCGAAAGAACAACTCTACCATTTATAGTATAATAGGTCTACTACTTACAATCCCCTCTATCTAGCCTCTCCTCCCACTATCCCCGATATCCGATAACGCGACTAATCTTCTTTGGGAAAATTTACTCATTTCATGCGTTTCACAAAAAGAAAAGACTTTTTTCTTTTTATTTAACCAATATCTTTTTTTTTCTCAAACATTCTATTGATAAGTGGATGTAAATATAAGGTTAACTGAGTCATAAGTAGTAGATTAATTATATAAAATATATTAAAAAAATTATAGATGTTATTTCATTTGATTTGAAACCATGAATGTAGAAGAAAAGAAACTATATTACATTTCATACCATATTAAAAAAATTAAATGGCAGTAATAAAAGTTGATTCACTGTAGGCATAACCAGAATCTGTTGCTATCACTTCACCATCCTTCTTGATGGTTAATTCCATTGTATTACTAAATTGGAAAATATATGGTTTGGTACCGGCAACTCCACTGACGATATTTTTAACAAATTGTGGAATTTCGGCCATAACATCGACTCTTTCACATAAATTTTTCAATTCACCAACAATTTGAATATTAAATTTGGAACCGTCATTTTCATCATCAATAGTATAGGAGATTTTAGTTGGTATATTCCAACCAGAAACTTCATCAATTTTTGTCTCTAAATGTTTAGTTTCATTTTTCATTGAACCTAACAAAATTTCACCATTTTTATCGACAACCATTGAAACACTAACCTTGGTTTTATTATAAGAAGGTGGGGTTGTAAATTCCATTATAACAACGGAATAATCAGCAGATTGATAATTTAGGAATTCCCAAGTTGCAGCAGCATGATGAGGTTTCATACCTTGTAATGCCATGACATACATCGTCAAACCATTTTCAATTTTAACTTCATCTTTAATAACATATTCATATTCTTCTTCATTTAAACTATCCAAATCTTGATTTGGTTTCAATTCACGTAAAATTATATCACCATCAACTTTACATCTTGGCCAGAATATATGTCTCATTGAACCCCAAGGATTTTCAATATCTGTACCATAATAGGTTGTACCATCATTACCAAATTTAACGCCATCACCAATTCTTTCAACAGTTAAATGAACTTCGGTTAGTTTATTAACAGAAGAATCGATTTGATAACTATTAATCTTGTCCTTATTCAAAACAATGGATAAATTATCAGCAATGAAATCAGTTCCATTTTCGATTTTAAAATTTTCTAATTTAGTTGATGTCCATATAAAATCTTGAGGAGTTGATTTTTCGAAAATTTTAAAAGTAAATTGAGCAGTTGTATGTAAACCTATCACATTTGAATGAATAACTTGAGCAAATCCTGCAAACTTATTATCTTGAAAATAAAAAGTTTGAGTTTCAACATTAGTATGATTTGGTGTAATATATTTTAAATCATCAATTGTTAAATCTTTATAAATTTTTTCTTTGACTGTGTCAATATCTGAACCAACAGGATGAATTGAGCCTGGTCCATATTCAGGTTCTGCAGTTCCTGCAACGACAGATAAACCGGATTGTACTAACTTCCACATTAAAAAAATAAAAATATTATTATAAGATCAAACAAAAACCCCTGTTTTAATATTTTGATTATTAAGTTTCTTCAAAACAAAATTAAATAAAAAGAAATTGATAATTGTATATATATAAAGAGTATGGAATAAGTCTTTCTTTTAACTTTTCCTCTCTCAACAGTGTCTGTTCACTTGTTACTGTTCCTCTGCTGGACCAGCAGCCGGCACTATTTAATTCACTATTGCCCTCTTCATGCTTGTATCGCACATTAATAAAATTTAAGAAAACTGAAAAATAAAAAAAAAACAACTGTTGCCTGCCAATATGGGTGCACGGATGTTTTGTTTAAGAAATGTCGGCCGTTTATTGAGAGCCGAGCACTGAGAGCCGAGCATAATGATGAGCGATGAGTGATGGGTGTTAAGATGATTGATGATTGTTACAAATTAGAAGATATCACTACATATTTAGCAATTGTATATGTATTAAATAGAATCAAATATAAATATATAGATATAGGCATATACATGTATGTATACATAATAGATATGAATATCAAAAAAAAAATATAAAATTTTAAAAAAAAGGGTAGGGGGAAATTAGAACAAAATAGAAAATAGAAAAAGTAATAGAAATGGGAAGAAAATAATATAAATTATGAATTATAAATGCATGAAATATTTAGTAATGTGTATGTAGTAAATATTGTAGAAGTTTATGGTAATGGTACTTTGGTATAATTGTTTAGAATATATGTTTTTGTTTATGTAGTATTAAGAGAGAACAGTGATAAATGCGATCATAAATCAATAAATGAATTAATGATGCTAATGTGATAAGTGAATGCTATCATTTTATTGTAATTATACACATATGAATGATAAATAATGGTTAATCTCATTAATTGGATTTATCTTCAACCAAATTGTCTTTTTGATCCAAATATATTATAGATGAATATATATATATATACAATATCAATTGTATCATTATTTCTTGAAGTGCCTATTCTTTCATTATATTGTTAAATACTAAAATATAATATATATCGATATAACGCATTATATTATAAATCAGATATTATTCCTTTTTTCCCTTTTATAATATTTCGCCTTCATTATTATCATCATCATCATCATCATTGTCATCATTATCATCTTCTTCATAACTTTCCTCACTTTCACTTTCATCAATTTCTCCATCAGCATCATCCTCATCATCATCATCATAAATTAGTGTTGCATCGAAATATAATGAAGGATTTAATGCACTTATATCACAAGAAGTTGCTTCACCATCAAATAATAATTCACTCATTAATAAGCCTGTTGCGGGTGCATTATTAATACCCCAACATGAATGACCAGAAGCTAAATAAAGATTATCAACATTTGTTTCACCAATTAACGGACCTGAAGATGAAGGTATATCCAAAACAGGTAAATAACAGGCTTGCCTTTTCAACACTTTACCGTTTTTCAAATTATTTGATAATTGGGAAACATATTTAAATAATTCTTCACATTTTTCAGTAACAACTTCGACATCGTCTGTTGTTTCAGGTATTAAAACACTCGAATCACCTTCACCACATACATAAACTTCATCTTTTCTAGCGTAAATTTCAGGACTAACAAATTTATTCTTATTTAATTTTAATTCCGTGAAGACTGCATACGGACTAATTTCATTGACATTTTCTGGTTGTATGATAATTGAATGAGCTCTTAAACCACTAATTGGACAATCTGGTAAAATTTTGGAAGTCCAAGGACCAATTGACATTATAACTTTATCACCGAATAATTCAAATTTTTCATTTGTTAAACCATCATTTTCAGCTTTTGCACTTGATGGATGATAAATTATACCATTACATTTACCTGTATCTTCATCAATTATGATATCATCGATTTTACCAATGACCAATTCGACACAACCCGTTAATATACATTGATTTAAAATAAAAGTTGTAAATTGGTAAGGATGAACTTGTGCAGTTGTTGATTCATTACCCAATTGATTCCAATCATTTATAACTTTATCATCTATCCATTTTATATTTTTTGGTAAATGAGAGGATAATTTTTCCGTTGAGGAATTATTTGATTCGATTTCAATGGAATTTTTCTTAATTGTTGTTGCTCTACTCATTGGTTTACTACCTAAATCTAGATGAGAATTTAAAGACTTTTCAAAATTTTCATGTTCAATTTCATCCTTTTTATCATCGTCATTTAATATTTTAGAGACTGAATTATCAACTTCATTTTCATTGATATCATTCAATTTATTATTTGAGGTATTATTATTATTAAGGATGATCTCTTTTTTCTTTCGTTGATTATATTCATTGATATAATTTAATCTTGCATCTGATATATCACCTTCCACACTAATGGTAGTCAATCTTCTATAACCCCATTCATTTTCACCATTGAATTCATTTGCCAAATCTTGATGAAGTTGAAAGCTTAAAGGTACGATTTGCTGAGGGAAAGCCCAAAGTGCTAATAAACCACCCGCTTTACCACTGGCACCACCTGCGACTCTTTTACTTTCAAATATTGTAATATAATGTTTTTTAGGATCAAATTTAGGATGCCTAGTTAGATAGAAGGCAATACAAACACCAATGATACCCGCACCAACTATAATATAATGGGTTTTACCTTGATGTTTACCCGATGGAAAAGTTGAATAAGTAATGAATTCGGGTTCATCAGGTAATTTATTTTTTGTTGTTTTAGAGTAAGTTGAAGAATTATCTGTATTCTCTGTTGGGGTGGTGGTATTACTATTATTACTATTATTATTAAAAGTAGTCTGTTTAGATTTTGAACTTGAATTATTATTAGTAGAAGTTGTCATTTTTTCTTTTTTTTTAATTTTGTTTCGTTCTAAAAGATGATATGGGAATTAAGTAAAGTAAGCCAGCGTGCGAGGTAAGTATATGGATAATATTATGTGTGATATATATAAAATTTCCTGGAATGTTGAGGAATTTTTTAAATTGAGGAATGGGATTGCTTATTAATTTAAATGAGTTGTTGAAAAAGTAGTTTTAATATTATGACTGTTATGTCTATAAATGGGATATGAATAAGATATTAACAAAATGTAATGTATTAGTTAGTCACGATAATATATCTTATACTAAAATTAAGTTATTAAAATATATATGTAGATGAATACACCTAGTAGGAGGAGGAATAATGACAGGATGTTTTGAAAGTGAGTATGAAGAAGAGAAGGTAAGCCAATTTATTGAAAAAAATCGGTACTGCCAGTATTAAGTGATAGTTGGAGGTATGTTGTGGAAGAAGGAAAAGGGAGAAGAGGAGGAAAAGCAGTTTGCATATAGTTACACAGAGTTGCACATTGCCGCGTGCAGATTGCAGAGAGAGAGAGGGAGAGAGAGAGAGCGGCAGCGGACGTGGAGGTCTCGGCGAGTTGGGAGTGGTGTCATTTCCTCGTTTCTCGTTTCTCGTTTTTCCTGCGTGTGTCTTTTGCGAGGCGCGGCGGCTACTTGTTAAGGATTCGACGCGTCGATTCGGCTTTTTTTGATTTTTTCACGGAAAATTATAATATTTTATTTTATTTTATTTTATTTTATTTTATTTATTTAATCACGTTCCAATCACGTGCCAATCACGTGTCCAGAAAAAAATTTAAATTAACTACAGATTGAGTTCTAAGGACAGTGGACAGAAGACACCAGACACTATGCAGAACAGAAAGTACAAACCGGAACAACCCACTACAAGAACAGGACACACAATCAGCCATCTTCTTTTTTTCTTTCATAACCGCTTATTTATTTACCTCTCATCAACAGCAAAGCAATGTCTGCAGTATCTGGGGCCTTCAAGGAAAATGACGATGCTATAAAACATCTACTTCGTCAAGTCGTCTACATGTTCTATCCTCATCAATCAATCATCATAATGGAGGCCATCCTTTTCCATAACGTTCTATTTGAAGATGATCTAATCAAACTCTGCTGTATGCACAAAAAAGTCTTCAGATCCTTTTGTAATAAATTAATAGATGATAAATTGATCACCTCTCATACTCAAAAGGAAGAAACTGTACCTTATAAATTTTTCACTAGAACTTATTATTACATTCATAATATCGAAGCAATAGATTCAATAAAATGGAAAATTCATACAATTGTCAAACATGTCAAAGAGGAAATAGGAAATTTTAGTGAACCTCAGGGTTATATTTGTCCAAATTGTCATCATAAATATTCCCTTTTAGATGCAGCATCTTTATTAACTGATGATAAATTAAATTTCGAATGTTCCATCTGTGGTACTTATTTGATAGATGATGATATCTCCCAAGAACAGAAGAGAGGTCAAGAAAAATTGGAAAAATTGATGTCCTTAGTTGAACCAATCATTCAATACCTCAAAATAGTAGATGATTTGAAAATAGACGATAATAATTTCGATACAACTTTGATTAAATACGTACCTGCATTCTCAGATTCTTTAGCTTTATATTCAATATCAACAAGAACAACTTCAAGACGTGGTAAAAAAGGTGCAGACTCAAATAATTCAACTTCAACTAATTTATCTGACCTTAATAAAAATTCTCAAGCTACAATTCATGTCTCGATTACTGCAGATGATGAAGATCTTAAACGTGAAAGGCAGAAACGTGAAGAAAGGAATAAAAAACTCAGACAAAATGCCCTACCTTCTTGGCATCAGGAATCAACAGTTGGCAAGGCAGCCTTGGGTAGATTGGATTTTGAGGAAGAAGAAGAAGAAGAAGAAGGAGGAGGAAGAGAAGGAGAAGAAGAAAAAAGTGAAACAGCTGCAACAACACAAACCGAAAATGATGAAATAGCAACAACCACAACTATCACTAATGCCACTAATGTAAACTCAAATATGGATAATGCAACTTTGATAAACTCAAATAATGGAATATCCGTCAAGACAGAATTTGCAAATACATCCTCTATAAATGTCAAATTAGAAAAAGCTGAAACTTTAGGTTCAGACGAAACTTTGGCTACTGCTTCTTCAATTAATGTTAAATTAGAGGAACCAAACAAACTTCCGTCATCATCAAAATCCATGGTAAATCCAACTTCAAATGTTGCAACATATGCATCATCCACAAATACTAAGAAATCTGTACCTACAAATTCCGTCACTCGTAACGTTTCCGATGCTACCTCTGCTGAAGAATTAGATGCATTATCCGCTTACTATTCTCAATTACGCCAAAGGCAAGCTGCAGAGGATGAGGAGGAAGACGAAGAAGAGGAAGACTATGATTATGACGATGAGGTACAAGAAGATGGTGATGATGTCAAAATGTCTGATCAAATCGTAGAGGATGTGCAAGCTGAAAACCATCACGATAAAAAACCAGAAAAAGACACACAAAAACAAGATGAATCATTGATTAAAGAAGATATTGATGAAGAAGATTTTGATCTAGATATGTTTGCCAGTGATGAAGAATAAATTCATTCAACTTTGCTAAATTAAATTAAATAAAATAAAATCATTGAAAAAACATTATAATGTTTTATTATTTACTTAATTTTTTAAAATGTGTGTATATGCATGTGTATATATATGGATAGTATAGTATATATAGTATAGTATATATAGTATGAAAACTCAACTCTCTATTTTGTAACTTATTCTTTATTATTATTATTACTACTAATGATCATAATTGTTGTTAACTCTGTTGCCAGAGTTTGAAGATCCCTCTTGAATGCGGTTCCCAGAATTGTCACCATCATCAGCTGCAACATCATCATTATTCTTAGGAGATCTTGAAACATGTAAATGCCTACCTTCTGATAAGTGCTCAATAAATTTTGTATGCAGATACTTCTCACCTTCAATTTCTTGATCTCTTTCATTATTAACATTATAAAGCGGAATCGATTCGTTGTCATCATTGTAATCGTCTTTACTATATTCTGTTTCTCTTCTTTGACTGTAAATATTACTTTGACGACTGTTAGTTCTACCATGCCCATACCCATATCCATACCTACTACCACGACTACTATGACTAGAACGTCTAAGGGACCCACGCCCACTCCCACGTCCATATCCTGGTCCATAACTACTATAACGACGACTACGACGACTTCCAGTATATCCATAACCCTTTCCATTACTCCCTTGATCTTCGTCGTCGTCATCATCATCATCATCATTTTCATCATAATTATTTCCCTCATCCTCCTCGTCATCATCATAATTTTCATTGTCACCATACATTCCACTATACATTGTTCCTGAAGTACTATATGGTTGGCCAAAATGATCGTATGTAGTATATTGTGTCAATTGTCTTGAATATTTGTCAACAGGAATACCAGTTACTGTAAATGCATTTGTAGCAACCTTACCAAGCGTTTTAAGGGTAGTTTTGGCAATATCTTTAAATGGAATAACACCATTTTTAAGATTTTCCGAAATCGTTGGCTCGTTATGGAAATCAGCCATACCAGAAGCACCACTTCTAGATGCTCTGGATGCCCTAGTTGCAGCTCTGGAAATGTTTGGAAACATACTATTAATTCCATCTGTGGTGATAGTAGCACCAACAGTAGCATTTCTTCTCATTGCATGATAAGCTTCAAGATCATCTCTCAAGTTAAGTGTATTTTCAGATAACATAATAGCTCTATCGATAGAATTTGGTAAACCTCTATGACGACCTCTGATTAATGTTGCAATGATAACCAATTTGGAAATTGTTGAAAACTGTCCACAAAATGATGCATTAGAACCGGGATAACCTAGTGATAACCCAACAGTACCATAAGCGGATGTGACTTCAAACATAACCTGAAAGACACCAAAACTTAAGTCATCATTCCTGATTTTACCACTCTCCGCAATACAAATAATAAATATAGCTAAAAACAGAAACCACAAATCAAAAGATAATTGTTTTCTTAAATGTGTACCAATATATTTTAATTTAGGAGTTGAATCGGCATTATGATCTTCGTCTCTCTCATAAACACCCAACGATTGTTCCTCATAAACATTTGTTCTTCTAATTGAAATTGCTAATGGTAAGACTGAAATATACATCATAACCATATAACTGACTTGAATAGCTGGATGTAAAGTTGATAAATCAACAACATTAAAACCAGCAGTTCTGGTGGAGAGAGATTGGTATAAACCAGCTAAAACTTGATATCCCTTTGGCAAATACGATAACTCACTTGTGCCAAAATCTAGAATAATAAATAAAATCCAATCAAACCCATTTAAAAAAACAAGAACAGCAGTTAACCACCATGTTGCACCAGATGGGAACAATAGCGTAAAGCAACGTCTTGGATGATCTAACAAAAAACTTAATGAATCATGCAACATAGTCAATGGCCGGGTAAATAACCGAAGAACCCAAATAATCATCCGAAGAAAAATAGGGAATCCTGTATTACCTATAACAATGAGAAAACCAGATACAATTAAAACAAAGGCATTCTGCGCAAACAACATCATAGAAGTTGGATTTAAAGTATATCCTAAATCATTAAATGAGCTCATAGAATTGAAAAATGCCCACCAAGTCGGTGAAATACCAACCTCTCTGAGTTGACTTTTGACATTCTGTTTTGTATCAGCAAATGGAACAAAAAATATAATTGCAATCAAATGAATTCCAAAGTAATAAAAAATCAATAGTTTACATAACAATCTCATTGCTTGATATTCAACACCACCCAGTTCGTATTTTTGTGAATTGGATAACGTGATAAACTTCGAATTCCTTCCAACAGTTGGGTTCCACGATAAATAGTTAGTGGGCATGTTTGGTGCATATTCTTCAATCAGTTCGTTATCTAACAAGTCTGATGGTTCCGTCATCGTTCTTCTTCTAGAAAAGCCAGTCATTGTTCGAGAGAAAAAACTTGGTTTCCGAATACCGTCTGAATTAGATTCACCATCATCATGAGCTGAATTGGCCGCATTATCAAAATTGGCAAATATTCTTTTAGAAAATGAAGGTTGTGCATCTCTAGCTTTCTCATCAGTCTTTACATCATTTGCAGAAGTGTCATTATTAGCATTTTCCAAAGAATCATCTTTTAAACCCGAGGAATCAGAACTAGAATGCGCAGTATTCTGAATTCCACTCTCAAAAAATACAGACTGTGATCTTTGCGTTTTGGTAGACCTAGGTCTGGTAGGAAAATTAAAACTCATGGGAGATGCTGGTGTTTCCGGTAGCCCCCATTCTTCTTCTTTCAGTTCTTCAAGCTCCTTATTTATAAGTTTTTTTTCAGTTTCTACCATTTTCTTACCCCTTTCTTGAAGTTTCTTGAGCCTTTTCTTCTTCAACAATTTTCTATGTTTTAAACGTTGACCAGGCAATCTTCGTTTCTTTTTCAACTTTTCTTCCTCAAGCTCTCTAGGACTTTTAATTCTCAATGCCGGACCTGATTCAATATCTTCATTTTTATTTGGGTTGTTTTGTAAAACTGAAATCGACATGTACAAATCTCTAGGATCAAGATCTCTTTTCTTTTTAGTTGGTTTAGGCAACTCACCAAACGTAATATTAGGGGAATTGACTGCATTATTAATATTCATGGGTTCTTTAAAGGGATGTCTATGCGGAACATCAGAATCAAAATGCCCATGTTCCTCTTCATCAGTTTTTCCACCCTCTTCGCCGTCCTCATCTTCATCTAGGTCCTCATCTTCATCTTCATCATTTTCATGTTCTTGATCACTGTTGCTGTCATTATCATAGTTGCTTTTACTTTCTCTAATTTTTAATGACTTTTCGTTGTTCCTACGAACTTCCTGAGGTCTATTATGATTTCCAGTTTCATCATTTGAATCGCTAATATCACCTCCTCTATTAGAGGTATCATGTGCATAATGAAGACCATATTCAGCAACGGAATTGTTTTCATCATCACTTGGTTCACTTATGTGATCAACAGGGGAAATATCATCATCATGAATTGGCTTATATGAAAAATAGTCATTGTCATTTCTATTTTGGTCATGTTCATTTTGAAATTTAACATTTTCAAATCTTAAACGAGATGGGGTAGTGGAATTATGATCATTGTTACCCACATCATGCATAACTCTGTTATTTAATGTTGTATCATCCATACTGCTATTGCTTTTCATTTTTTGTTTATTTTCAAATTTTTTCATCCGACTTGACAAACCTTCAGATGCATTATGAGTATATCCATTTATACTTGCACCTGTCACTGTCTGCCCACGCATTGTTTCTGTCCTTAAATTGGCAATTGTTGCAGTTCTTCTCATTTTGTACTGTTCAATAGATTTTTTCTTAATATTGTCAAATCTTTTTTCGTACCAATATAATCTTAAAAAGGTCAAAGAACCATGGATAAAAATTGGTGTTGTAAACATACAAATCACATACAATGCAATTTGTTGATATAGCTTCATATCATTGATCTGCAATGTCGTCAAACCACCTTGAGTGGATGCACCAGTTGCAAACATTAATGCATCAACATAGTTCATGTTTTTTTGAGGATATATGACAATTGAACCAAGGATCACCCAAAATATAATATAAACATAATGGGCCACAATAAAATTGGGAATGAACTTTTTAACAATTGGATCAAAGATATCTTCAAGTTTATATATAACACTCCTGATTCGTTCACCCAAAGAATAAGTGATTTTTTGAGCATCATCCATAATGGTACTACTTCTATGGGCTCTCAGTTTAAAATCAAAAAAACTGTTTCTCCTTGATGCGTTTCCAACTTCTTCATCTTCCTCATCAGATTCTCCAGGTCGTAGTAGGGTATGATCATCTTGTTTATATCCGTGATGATGCGCTTCCTGAGGTTTTGGAATGAACGTTTGTTTGAAACTGTTAAATCTTGGCATATGCAGATTGAATTTGTGATTACCCATCTTATTAAAGTTGTTATTATCACCATTGTATTCGTTTTTGTTAGTCAATTCAGTATCTATTGCAGCTGTAGAGCTATTCTCATCATATTTTTCTGAATGGACCTGATGGTTGGGGAATTTATCAAGTTCAGGATTAACACTGAGAGAGGCTGATTTTTCCGAACTGGAGTGTTCCATTTCTTCAAATAATATGGTGTCCTTTTGTTTCAAAGAGAAAATAAACCCCTATCTTTTTTGAATACACCACGTAGATATATGTAATTCGAGCTCTAATTTCAGCAAGTGTCTCTTCTAAAAGAATGTTGTGCTTGGGGTCAAAAAAGCAGCCAGAGCCGGGCAGGATAAAGTACATGTAGTAGAATAAAAATCATCTCTCTGCTGGCAGCCCACGATGTAGCCGTGTTTCATCCGCGCAGAAGGATAAGCACCAGAAAAATGGAAAACATAAAAATGGAAAATTCATGTATCCTGAAAAATTCCCTAACTTGCCGTTTCTAGAAGGTGCATCCTGCTCTACTTATCCTTCTCTATTACCTATTCTACAAACTTATATATATATATATATATATATATATATATATATTCTACTTAAATGAAGCCTATGCCAGGAGATTCGTCGGATACACCAGGTCCCCTGCATCCGAATCGGCTTCATTTGAATCGTATAGTCCACCATTACCTTTAGGTTCATCCTCCTCAATTTCATCATCATCTTCCTCGTCATCTTCAATATCTTCTTCTTCCAAATCATATTCATAATCATCATCATCTTCCTCTTCATCGTCTTCTTCATTCTGTAGAATAGCAGTATCACTACCAAATAAGCTAAATCTATTGTTATTTGCATTTCCCGGAATTTCATTTGTATCATTGTTGTTGGTATGTGATGTTGGATTCATAATCGGGGTAGACTCTGATGGATCCTCTGTAGTACTTGGTCCCGTTTCATTTATCTCAAAATTATCGTCTGTTCCAAATGCCATCATTCTGCTTCTCTTGCGTACAACGTCTTCAATATTGTTCGAATGATTATCTAATATTTCTTTATGTTTATATAACGTTGCAGAGGATTCTATTGACTCTTTTGTATTGCTTGCGGTATTATAATAGTTTAACAAAGATACGAAATCTTGATTTGGAGTCATCGAACGGCTCGTAGGATCGTTTATATTCATAGATCTATTTAATGTGTGATTGACATGGTTAATATTATTTTCATTGACAGTATGATTGGAACCATTTAAATTATTCAAGGCAACAGAATTAGTTTTGGAATTACAATCATGCAATAAATTTGAGTCTAAGTTGCCAGTTAAATGATATGTTGAGGTTCCCTGAAGATTGATGTAATTCATCAGTGAGTTTTCATTTGGTAATATGTCAGAAGAGGCACCTCCTTGCGTTGACCTTTTATCATTTCCATGCACAACGGTGCCATTATATTGATTATAATCAGTTCTATTGGTTATATCAGTATCGATAGTATCTTTATTATTATTATTATTATTATTATTATTATTATTATTATTATTATTATTATTATTATTATTATTATTATTATTATTATTAAGTTCGATTTTTTCTGATTTATTCAACTGGGTTGATAATGTAAATGCATTCTTCGAATGAGAAGGTCGCTTTCTTCTAGACTTTGCCTTTTCAGCAGTCAATTGGATGCAAACCGGACATTCGTTGACTACCTTTCTAACTGTCAACTTAACTTTAGCCCAATAATATTTATTCGAAACATACGCCGTAGTTTTATTTATACCCCAATGCTCTTTATCATGAATATCTTTGACAATTTTATATTGTTCGTCAGCATCATAAATAACCTGTTTCCCCTTTAAGTATAATTTATTATTAACTGCTTCATAATGATACGCCAAAGATCTTAATCTACTTCGATCCTCTTTGGAGGATCCCTCTGGATATTGACCAGTCACTAGATATCTTAATATATTGGCATGTTTGGACGTACTTACATCTTCCTCTAAAATGGACAATTCTTTATTGAAAATATACGAACCAATTAAAACATCCTTGGTACTTTTCAGCATTGCACACGAATTAACCTTACCAACTTTAGAAAATCCACATTTTTCCAATAATCTCTTGATACCAAAATTAGTTTCAAAAACTAAATCAACAATACATCGACTATACCCCAATACTGGTGCCCATCTAAGGAAACATTCACATAGATAAAATCCAATACCTCGTCTCCTAATACCTGCATTAACCAAAAAATTAGTTGTACAAATATGTGAACATCTACCAGGATAGGCGGATTTGATAAAAAAACTCCCTAAACACAATTTTGCCCACTCGTTGACAGAAGTATCTTCATCTAATTCAGGCTTTTCACCTATACACATTACCGCTGCAAATTGGCCAAACCAATAATTTTGAAATTCTTCAAATGTTAATTTATCAAAAAATGGTAAAGTATCTCCCCGTAAAATTTCATCATTGTATTCTTGATGCAAAAATTTGATTAAATTATGTGGTGCTTGATTTATATTGAAAATTGGATATATTGTTGCCGTCGTATCCAAGTCTTTTAAATGAATCGTAACCCGCTCAATCCGATATGGAGTACTGTAATGGGGGGTATAATGTGTTCGAGAAAAAATCACATTATTAAAACCACTCATTCTAATTCGTAATAAATGGTTCTTTCTTATAAGTTGTCTCAAACTATTAAAGTGAATTAAATTGGATATGTTGCAAATCGTAAACAAGGTTGAGGCAAAGCCAAATAGATCTAATGTGCCACCAAGAAATTTGATAACGCGGTTGTTTTAGAATGAAATTTGTATTGTAAAAATTGAAAATCGTCGAAAATTAAATTTAAAAAATCAGGCTGAAAATTAGAAGCAATTCACTAATGTTAAATTGTTTTCTAAAATGTAAATGTTAAATATTGAATTGAAATAAGGAAATAAATAATTTATATAGATACTATAAGGGAACATAAAATAATATACCGTTTTTGTTACAGGTATAGAATAAATAAAATGAGTCTATATATCTAAAAATGAATAGAAGGACAAGAAATTTAAACATTAAACAATTTTTAGTTTCTAATTCCTGGAGGAATATTCCTAACTGCACCAACGATTTTATTAGATTTACCCCAACCACATTTGAGTGGTCGACCATTAATTGTGAAACCGGATAATTGAACAATGGCTAGTGCTGCTCTTTCATGAGTATCATAAGTAACAAATGCACAACCCTTTTCAGGTAAGAATTTGAAATTGACAATGTAGCCGAAATTTTGTAAAAGAGGAATTAAATCATTTTGGGTTGTAAAATCTGCTAAATTACCCAAATAAACAGCAGATAACCAATTTGGTGCTTGTCTTAAAACCATTTCATAAGATGGAGGACCCATAATTGGAGGCTGTTGTTGTTGTTGTCTGCTACCCGCATTACTATGATTATTGTGACTATTCATCATATTCAAATTAGCATTAGGATTTTCATTATTAGAAAGTAACATATTACCAGTTGGGGTTGATACAGATGATGAATTTGGATTTGAGGAATTGAAGTTTGGGTTATTCATCATATTCATATTCATTATATTCATTGAAGCTGCATCAGTGTTAGTATTGATACCACTATTAATCAAATTGCTACTGTTACTACTATTATCGCTGTTGGTATTAGTGTTTGGTGCAGAAGTAGGATTCATAACATTCATCATATTATTCATATTATTATAATTATTAAAATTCATATTATTGGAATTATTATTATTAAAATTATTATAACTATTCATATGATTGTTATTGTTATTGTTATTGTTGTTCATATTATTGTAGTTATAATTATAATTCTGATTATTCATATGGTTCATACTGTTGTTTGAATAATTGTTATGATTGTAGTTATGATTATAATGGTTGTGATTGTGATTGTTATTATGACGATCTCTGTGAGAAGCCCAATTTAACCTAATTTGACGGTCACCTAATAAATAACCATTCATTGAACGTAAAGCTTCATCGGCATCATTTTTATCATTAAAACAAACAAAACCATAACCTCTGGATCTACCACTTTTCATATCCCACATGACGTTTGCTTGAACTAAGGAAGGAAATTTATTAAACGCTGAATTCAAAAGTTCATCGTTAACTTCGAGAGACAAATCACCAATGAATAAATTAAAAGTGTCTGAATTTTTAACTTGTTGAGTCTGATAAGCTTTGGTGATTTTCAATTGATTATCAGCTATCGAACTATTATCTAAAGAATTCAAAGCATTAGTAGCAAATTCTTCACTTTCATATTCAACAAAAGCATAGTTAAAACCAGGTTTATTTTTATCTTGTAAAACTTTTAAACTTTTGATTGGATTACCTAATGAAGTGAATAATTCTTGTAAAACTTCATCGGAGACAGATCTGTGAATATTACCGACATATAAGATTGTCTTTGACAATTCACGACCACCATCAGCAATTGAAGCTACATTTAATGATTCGGGTTGTTGATCGGATACAATTTGTTGTTGGTTTTCATGATCGTTAATAGAAGTGGGCTGAGATTCAGATTGAAGTTGAGATTCTTGCTGAATATTATCGGAGGACATTTTTATTAGATGATTTCTTTTGTGTAATAATAATATGGGGTATTAATAGGATAAAGACAATAAATGACAAAAAGACTGAAATTATTTGTTAAAAAGTTAACCAACAAAGTGTATATCGTAGAATTGTAATAAATAGAACGAGAAAAATTGGTGTATTTGGAAGAAAATTCAAATATTTCAAAACAAAGTAAAACAAATTTGAGAATTGGATAGTAATTGGAAATAACAACTAAATAAAAACTTGAAACAAAAAAATGAAATTGGAAAGATTAAAGACAAATCAATTAGAATTTATGTAATAAACTTGTTTATGTATATATAGATGTTTTTCTCTTCTATAATATATACTATAATGAACTAAATGGTACTATAATACGTTTGAGAAAATAGTGAATAAAATGGGATTATAGGACACCGATTTAAGGAAATACAAAAAAGAGAGGTTTGCAATGCTGTACTGGATGCCAAAATAAATATGCGGTGAATTTAATCTGAAGATGTATAATCTATAGTAACAATAATTTATATAAGATGATGATCTATAATCTATAATGTGATGATTGAAAAGGAAATGAGACGAGTAAAATTGAAAGGACTGGAATGAGATAGAAAGATATGTGTAAAGATGGGGAAAACAACTATATATATCAACTCTATCGGATCAATCTTCTTGGCTATTGGTACCTTTTCTTGTTATATGTATGTGTGTGGTGTGTGATCGAAGGAGAGAAGGGGAAAAGGGTAGAGTTGATGTAAGGGCGAACGAGCAGAGAGCAGAGCATCAGCTTATAGATTGTAGACACTCTACAGGCAATAGGCAATAGGATATATCAGTGCTGGAGAGTGCTGGATGCTAGATCGTAAACAGCGCTCAGCGCTCAGCGCGAAAAAGTTTTTTCATTTTTTCGTTTTTTCGTTTTGAACTTTGAAATTTCCAATTTCCAATGTCCAATTTCTAATTTCTAATTTCTAATTTTAGCCGCCAGTCGCGTCGCGTCGAGGTGTTGCATCACGTGATGCGATAGATGCTGGAGGGACGGGTGACGGATTTACGGGAGACTAATAATTAATGATTTATAGGACGAAACAATAGCCAATGTACGTACGTACGAAACTCAGAACAAATCACATTACGGGTTATCCACGTTTGACACCAATACGTTAGAAAGAATATACCTTCTTTATGTCCGACGAAAGACCCCTCTTGAGCCGTGTGGCCACATCCGTACCGGATACTGCATCAGCCATTGACAGATCGATCCCGGATTTCCCAGCGGCAACCCCAATTGACGAGGACAACTATTTCAGATTCCACAAACCACCTTCCTATTTATCTCAAATAAGCAAAGATGTAGCAAGTTTTATCAATTACAACCATACAAAAAATAGGAAAATAGCTCTGGTAACATCTGGTGGTACCACCGTTCCATTGGAGAACAATACTGTTAGATTCATTGATAATTTTAGTGCAGGTACACGAGGTGCAACATCGGCTGAATATTTCCTCGAGAATGGTTATGCCGTCATTTTTCTACATAGAGAGTTTTCTCTCTTGCCATATTCAAGACATTTCAGTCATACAACAAATTGTTTATTGGATCATTTGAAATTTTCAGATGATGGCAATAAAGTCGAAGTTGATGATGTCTTACAAAATGATCTATTCACAGTTTTACAAAAATATCAAAAGGTAAAAAGTGAAAACACCATGTTATTGGTTCCCTTCACTACTGTTCACCAATATCTATTCACTCTTAAATTAATCGCTCAAGAATTATCCGTAATCGGTTCCGATGCTTTATTTTATTTAGCCGCTGCGGTATCAGATTTCTTTTTACCAAGTTCAAGAATACCTGAACATAAAATTCAAAGTCAAGAACACGGAGGTAAATTGGTTGTAGATTTAGAACCGGTGCCTAAATTCTTGAGAAGATTGGTCGATTCATGGGCCCCCATCGCAATGATTGTTAGTTTTAAATTAGAAACTGATAATAAGATTCTGATCAAAAAGGCTAGAACCGCATTAGAGAGATATAATCATCAATTAGTTATAGGTAATTTACTACAAACTAGAAAATACGAAGTTGTTTTTGTGACTTCAAAGGAAGAAAGTTGGATTAAGCTGTCGCAATCTCAAATTACTGAAAAAATTGAAATTGAATCTTTGATTGTACCAAAAACGGTTGAAATGCATTCCTCTTGGATTAAAAGTCGTGAAAGTTTAGTGAAATAATTAAGTATTTTATGTATTTACACCCATAAACATGTATATATATGCATATGATATGACGAGCTTATAAAAATGATATACCAATCCCCCACTGTAAACCCCTCCGTAGTTCATCATTACTATTTGCACAGATCGGTACAACCCAGTTTAGTTCAAATGCTGCCATAGGATGATTATAAGAAATACCAAATCCTGAACTTACACAATTATTTTTTAAGATATTAGAATCCAATCTATTATAATTCGTTAATTTCCCAATGTTTGTGAAAAGATGAAATTTAAAATTCGAATCCTTATAATATGGAACATTTGTAAATAAATTTAAACCAAGCGCATGGAAATAATTACCACCAACACTTAAATTCATCTGTTTTGGACCCATACCTGAAATTAACCAACCTTTAACATCATTCGATCCACCCAATTGAAATTTATCCATTGGATGAATTAAATCGTTTGATAGCGGTGAAATCAATCCAGTTTTAAAATTTAAGTTGAATAAAAGATTCTCATTAATCCTATACCCTTTAGAATAATCAAAACATGTTTTGATAAACTTATTGTTAGAAAAAAAAGAAAGTTCGTTCGATAGTCTCATGTAATACCCATCATCAAAAATATATCTCGAATTTCTACAATCTTTGATAATCGAATACGTGATTGATGATTTGAAATTTGCACCTGCATTGAATAGAAAATAGTCATTAATCAATGAATTGTTTCTGTACTGACCTGTTGAATTTGAAGAAGCATTTTTCAAATCAATTGATCTTATTAAATTTTCAATTGAAATTTCATGGTTAAATTTTCTTTCTATGGGTAGATGATTTGTAGCTAATTTAAACGTTATACCCTCGATTGTTTGGTTATGAAATGATGTATAATCAATCGCTCTCAATGAATGATATAATATTGTACTAAATTTATAATCAGGATGATTCAATAAGGGACTTGAGTAATTGATTAAATATTGTGATCTACTCGACTTTAATTTGAATTCATCATTAGAAATATTGGTATCTAAATCTAATGATTCTCCCCCACCAAATATATTCTTCCATTGCAATTTGACATATCCATCACCTTCCCCATTACCTACATTGGTACCAATTTTTAAAAAGAATTTCTTAACGGGTATTACTTGCATATTAACTACTAAATTAAGCAAATCTGGATCGAATATATTATATGATTGATTCTCAGGTATCGATAATTGACATCCAATATTCGAAATAGATTCTGTTTTCATTAAATTAAGATTCACTAAATCGATGTTTTTCAATAGTGTTCCCATCGTCAATTTTGTATTATTCTCCATATTTGCTAATAGCGGATCAAGTTGTTTCTTTAAAAATGAATTACGGTATTTATCGTCTCCCCCAAGAAAGTTAAATTTCAAAATATTGACAGGTCTAAGTTCATTTTCATTAACGACTTGTGTTAATGCCTTATTATTATAGTCGTCAAGTATTTGTTGTCTTTTTTCTTCTTCCTTTTGTGATTCCGTTATAATTGTAGATCCCGCAACTCCCGTATCAAACATAGACTCTGCAAAATCATCCTCATCTCTTTCCATTTTGTTTATCAATGATCACTTTCCTAGTTGTTTAAGTTGTGTGTGAATCCAATATTATGTGAAACTTGCAAAATGAAAAATGAAAAATGGAGCTCTGAAATTTGAAATTTGAAATGCCGGTTTCAGTAGTTTCAATTTTTGTCTTTATTATTGAGGGAGATGGGAGATTCGTTTTATAGTACAGTGCGAATCTAGATGTACGCTATAGATCGTTATATGTTAGAGAAATAGAAATAAAAGAAAGGTATAGTGAAGTAAATAGTTTGTTGCAAATTAAAATAGGTCAACCCATCTAAAATATTTGAACCACGTAGGTTCAACCAAAATACATTTAGCATCACTTATAGAAGTGCCAACTTTACCCTTTCTATCAAGTGGAAGCAATTCCCCATCAATTACGACCTTTCTACCACGGGATTCTGAGACTTTAGCAGTTAACATAAATGTTGAGTTTGGTTGCAATTTATTATTGAAATTAACATTTAATTTCGCAGTGACACCCCGTTTACTTGGCAATTTATCAAATCCACAAATGCATAAAGACTCATCAAATAAAGTTAATATAATACCATTGTGAATCTTACCATCCAATCCAATCATATTGTTGCTATCGGCTTTACCAAAAAGAACCAATTCACCATCCTTTTTGTTGATCATCACGATTGGATTATTTAAGTCCATCAAACCACGTGATACTTGGTTATAACGATGCGCTTCAGGTACCAATCTATCCGTTGTAATCAACTCAAAATTTTCATCTTTCACATACTTTTCAAAAACTTTCATATCGGAAAAGGTTGTATAGCTTGGTAATTTACTGTATGTTTCGATCGAAACATTTGCGTTTTTATCTTTAACCAAATCCATTGGCCTTGCCCACCTTGGAGAGTCAGGCCACGGTCTGGCAAAAAGGGCAAAGCCGAGCCCAAATGAGACCACTGTAAGTCCTCCCTGAAAAAATCCTCTTGTAACAGATCCTAATATTCCCATTATTGCGGTGGGTTGCTTAACATTGGCAATTCGAAATTCACGGTTTTACACTTCAAAAAATATGAAAACATCTACAATGATTCTCCAACTTCTTAATTCCTAATCTTTCCTTCTTATTATCTGCATCAAAAATTACCCGGCCGCACGCGCTTTGTTCGCTTTTCCATCTAAAGGTGTATTGTTGTTTGTTGTCTTTCTCATCTCAACTTCTTCTAGCCCTTGGTGCTGGGACCTAGTACAGGCCAACCACCAGTACCAAACCTATTCGATTAACTATTCCACGAAACCAAAATGGAAGATACCGAGAATAATACTTTACAGGGGGTGGTGTCCAATCCACCAGTCTCCGAACAACAACCACAGGAAGAATCACTTGAACAACAGGTTGAAAATGATCAAACTGAGCCACAACAAATCGACAAACATCAACCGGACGACCCAATTGAACAACCAGAAGCCGATTCTATAGATGAAAATGATAAAATCACTGAAGCTAGTGTGCCTACTGAGGCTGGACTTCTATCGCAAGCTGTGTCTGAGACTGTAATCAATGAAAAGTCATCAGTATCAGATACCCAACAAACAACGAAAACTCTAGAAGTTAATCATAAAAGCCCCCATCTTGTAGAAGAACAACAACAACAAATTGAAGCAGAAGTTGAAAATACAGAGAAAGTTGATATTGATGTTGAACCTATAGTTGGAATAAGTGATACAACTGAAAAGGCAGAAACTGAAGAAACTGAAGAAACTGAAGAACAAAAAGAACCTTTTGAGAAGATTGAAACAAATGGAGAAGAAAGTCAAGAAATTGAGGGCGATAATGAAGCTCTAAAAGATACGGAAATAATATTGCATACCGAAAGTGCAAACGCGCTTACTGAATCTAGTGAAGAACATAACCAACAACATGGTGTATTATCTCCATCATCTACTGCTGTACCACATGAATTAGAAAATACAGAAGAAATAAAAAATGAAAATTTAAAATCTGAGGATCAGTCCGGAGGAATTAAAGAAACCATTGAAGAAGATACAAATGAATCGAATTATGAAAATTTTATAGGCAATGAAATCCCGGTTGCAGCCTCTAATAATGAAGGTCCAAATCCTTCTGGAACTGCTGAAACTTCAGATCCGATCAAGGTAACTGAAAATGTAGGAGTAGAATCTATAACCGAGCAAGCTGCTAAGGATGATGATTCTCCACTTCAAGGTGTAACAGATTCAACTTCGGGGTCAAACAATGAAATTGATGCTCTTTTCAGTGAACCTGCTTCAAAGATAGATAATGGCGATTCCAAGGATATTGATTTTGCAATGAAAAGTGATGATCAGAATGAAGAAAATTTTGGTGATGATCAAGAAGAAGAAGCCGAACCAGAAGAAGCTGAAGCCGCAGAAAAGGAATTAGAGAAAGAAAAAGGAAAAGAACATATTATTGAAACTTCTAAAGCATCAGAAACCACAGGTGGCCTTATTCCAGGTGCTTTAGATTCAAACAAACATGAGGCTCAGTCAATTATGCCTGGAAGTACTTTGCAGACTTCTAATAACTCAGAATCTAGCAATCTTAAGGGGCAGCATACAATTGCAATGTCATCAAAGGCTACCCAAACTCATACTATTGTTTTGCCATCGCATTCTTCTTGGTTTAATCTCTCAATGGTGCATGAAATTGAACGTGAATCTTTGCCAGAATTCTTTCAGGGTGTCAATAAGAATAAAACTCCTGAAATTTATATGAAATATAGAAATTTTATGGTGAATTCTTATAGATTAAATCCAAATGATTATCTGTCGTTCACTGCAGTTAGAAGAAACCTGATTGGTGACGCGGGTGCTTTACTTCGTTTACATAAATTCTTAACAAAATGGGGCTTAATAAATTATCAAGTTAATCCAGAGACAAAACCAAAACAAATAGATCCTCCTTACACTGGTGATTTTGTAATCGATTATGATACACCAAGAGGTATGTTTCCATTTGAAAGTTATAAACCCCCAACAGAATTTCCTAATTTAGATCAAATCAAATCTATTTTAGGATCACCAAAAAAGAGAAAAACAGATGAGGCAGATACTGGTGACAAAACAGGAGACTTAAAAAGACAGAAGATAATTAAACCTGATATAAATAAATTTTGGACCGAACATCAATTGAAAAAATTAATTGAAGCTGTGGCTAGGTTTAAAAATGATTGGTATAAGATATCAGAATTTGTTGGGAATAGTAAAACCCCAGATGATTGTATTATCAGATTTTTACAGTTACCGATGGAAGACAAATTTTTGGAAGAAAATAAGGAGCTTTTAGGACCACTTAAATATGTTCCAAATTTATCATTTTCCCCTAATGATAATCCGATAATGTCCACCTTATCATTTTTGGTAAATATGGTTGATACCGATATTGCTGTTGCGGCATCTAATAGAGCCATAAAAGTCATGGATAAGAAGTTAGAAAAGAAACTTAATCGGTTCAAAAATATTGAGCCAGAAAAAGATAGCGAAAAGGAAGGGGTCACTACTGAAAATCAGGAAAACAAAGAACATGAAAAAGAACAACAAGAAGATCCTCTGAAGGATGTTAAAGATGCAGCAGTTAACTCCTTTGGTATTATTGGAGCGAGATCTCATTTATTTGCCACTTTTGAAGAAAGAGAAATGCATAAATCATTGGTTAATATAATTCAGCATCAATTAAAAATTGTGGATATGAAATTATCCAAGTTGACGTCTCTGGAGAAGGAATTTGAGCTACAGAAAAATTATTTGGAGAAGAAATCAAATGAAGTGTTAGAAGAGAAGTTAAGTATTTTCAAATATAACAATGCTGCTATTTCTAAATTTCTACAAATAATTTCATTATTAGAATCCACAGATAATTTTAAAGATATCGAAGTACAACAAATTAAAGATCTTATTTCTCAATCCAAGGAAATATTATACAAACCCCCAAGGAAACAGCTTAATGTTTTAGAGGAAGGTGAAGGTGATGAAGCTGGTGCAAATGATGATGAAGCGGTTAAACCAATTAGCTTTGAAGCTCCAATGCTTTATAGATACTGGAGTGGATGAAGCTTCCATGCATAGTGTATTTTTATATTTTTTTGCCCATCATATTTTATTTATACTTTACTGTAATATATTGTAACAAGAAAAAACACCAAAACATCTAATCATTATTATATACACGCACGTTAAAAAAGTATGTTATAAGAACTTATCTAGTTTTTCTTCCTTTTGATTTGCAGAATCTTTTTGATCATTGTGAAGATCTATTCCCTTAATTTTAGCATATGCAAATTTTAGTTCATTCTTATCCAACCCTTCCGTTCCATCGATCTCAACGGGTTTTAAGTCAAAAACATCCACAAATCTCTCATTCCAACTCTTCATACTCTTTCTTGCTTCTTCAACAGTTACCTTCCCATCCTTGGCGTCCTTCACTAGCTTTTCCAAAACGTTAAATTTTTTTGCATAGTTATCATCGAGTTCTTCCTTTATATTTTTCTCTCTCATAATATTCAATGTCGAACTACCTAATAATGTGATTAAAAATAATTGCCAGAAGGTCATTCGAAGTGATCTTTTCTTCATCGCCTTTTTGATTTCTGCCTTCTCATCAAGAGTTGCCTGCGGTATTTCAATGTCAGATACTTCCTTGGCTGCTATATCACTCTCCGTCAACGGCGTTGGTTGCTCACCCATATCTGACATGTATTGTTGGGATGGTCTTGGTAATTCTTTATAAGACACACTAGTAGTGGTGAAATTTCTCCAAGATGAAGTACCTACTTTCAAAAATAAGTTTGTTCTTCTGCATGATATATGTAACATTTTCATTCTTGTTATTGTTGTGAAATGTATTATCGCTCTGTACAGAATTATTGGATTCCAATCCACACACCCCCATGTACCCTTCTACCATCTAACTGATATCTTGGCAAGTAGTTTGAAATTTGATGTTGAGAAACTCGAAGCGTCGCCGCGGGCTACGACTCCAGGCTGTGCGACGGCTTCACCAACCTCGATCCACGATCCACCCAACCTTACGAAGCATTGTTGGTCCACATTTAATTGCAAAAAATAATGTTAAAGTATTAAATATAAGTTTAATAAATAAATTATAAACAAACAAATGATCTTTTATTAATCGTCATTTTCGTTATCGCTCAGTCTAAATTCAGAATTGTCAGCATCAACAGGCCCGTCTTCCACATTTTCGGTCACATCATCGCGGTATTCGGAATCAGTACCATCGTGTGTTGCAAAATCTCCAAATTCAGCATTATTACCACGTTCAAGAAAACTATCAATTTCTCTCGCATCCTCGTCATCATTCAAATCTCCAAATAATGAATGATCATCATCAACCATATCATTGAAAAATGCACCCATACTACCAACATGTTCATAGCGGGCACTCCGATTCGTTAACTTGTTGAAAAATTTGGAAACAAACCTGGTAAATTTACCCATTCCTTGGAAACTAAACACGCCAAATCTGACTATCGTATTAATAATCTTGTCAAGTTGATTCTCTTCAATTAATTGTAAGTTATCATCCTCGTCAAGTCTAATTTCACCTAACCTACTAAATCCACCATTTCTACGAATTCCACGTTCGTAAACAACAAAAAGAGATGTTGCAAATGCAATCAATGGAACGAATATAATCATAAACATAGATAATCCACCGATTTTATCCTTATCAAGCTGTCTTCCAGGACATGGATGCGAAATCCACTTATCAAGCACTAAACCATTTTCACATGTGGTATGTTCTAATTTTCTATATCCTGTTGGTTCCCACCATTCTTCAGCATTGCTATTATAACATATGTCATCACCCCTTCTACTTTCTAAGCCCTTTACCAATTTACACGTACCGTCATTTGCCAATTCATAATTATAATCACATTCATAATCCTCTCTGGCACATTCGCAATTCTTAACAACCTTTGTTCCAAGAGATAATGGTGCCAGACCAATAAAACATTCCTTCTTTGGTTTTCTGCGCAGATATTTCGTTTCATGACCAAATAAGCAGGAATCTTTCAAACTTGGATGTTTAGGTGTGAAATATTCAAAATCGTCCCCGATATAATTGTTTGTATCCAATGGCAAGTCACATTGTCTTGAATAAACTCCTGTAAAGTCAATTGAAAATATACTATGAGAAGACCCTTCATCTTTAACAACCAGAATAAATTTAAGTGAATTATCAGATGGTACTGTTGCAATATCTTCAACAACATACTTTTTGTCAGGTGAAAATTTATAATCTAACCAACTATCACCAAGATCAAGAGAGTATTTCAATGTATCAACTTCTACGGACCTTTGAACAACAACTAAAATGGTACCTTGATCACCAAATTCCCACATGTAATTACCTTTTGCAATTTCTTTCCAATTTATACCACCATCTTTGGAGAAATATAAAGATAAATTATCATCGCTCATTGGAGTCAACGTAGTACCGACATTACCTACACCAAACATCATACCAATGGCAGATGGAGATGATGTAGTGTCACGTAATGCATCAACCCGTTCAGTATATGAGTGTAAATGTAAACTGCAGCCTTTACAATTGATTTTATTGCCATCCAAATCTTTGTCAGGGAATGGTAACGCTAACCAGGTTGCACCATCGTTATGTGAAATTTTAGTAACCAGTTTTTTATCAGCACCATTTATAACATCGGCAGGATTCATAAGAACATTTGCCAGTTGCAAACCTTCTAAACTTTGAATACTTTCAAAATCAACAAATGCATCTTCATTTCTGTTGACATAATTGAGAGCAGTAGTCAGTAGCGTACCATTATAGTTGGCTTTTAACAATGCACCAAATTCATGGTTTGCGACATCATATGTAGTCAAATGTATAAATAATTCCTGGGAACTGACATCCAAAATTGTATATGCTGTTTGCTGCTTAACATTGGAGTCAGCAGGAAACTGTATCTTTGCAAAATTCTTCCCATCAAGAGTAACATATCCAGCTAAACCATCATCGACTAACTCTGCAACAACCATATATTTACCTGAAGTTCCAAAACCAATAACCTTTTCAAATAATACGTTTGTTTCCGTTAAAAATGCATCAGTAGTAGATATTAACCTATAGTAACTTTGACCTTCAACTTTTTGAGTACAAATTATCTCCGTATCGGGGAAGTTATAATGCTCTGAGTCGAATAAACTTTCTGCAAAAACACATTTGTTGATATTTTGAGGTAAATCAATGTAGCTATTACCATTATCTTCGGTTAATGATGCATAAACTTCACAATTATTAGAAGCATCACAATTAATATTAGAAAACAAAATGTGAACATTTGGACTTTTTATGTCAAATACCATATTATATGAACTGTATCCAGTTGAAGTATGTGGGGATTTATAAGTTTGAAATGTATATCCTCTGTCTAATGATGTGGTAATATCACCTGTATCTGAAATTAAATATACTGAATCAGGCCAAAATGGATTGGTGAAAATATATAGAACAGATTGTGCATCTATTAAGTCAAATGATATGCCGTCAAAAGAAACATAAGCTTTTCTAGAAGCTGTCAAAACAATCAAAGTTTCATCTTGAAATTCAACTTGGGTAGAATTTTTTTCTAAATATTTGTAATATCTTATATGTTCCTTAAATGAAGTATACTTTACTTGGATTTCATTTAATTTCTTTTCATTATTAGCATTTTTACAATTTAAGGTATAATCACCAACAGAAGGTTGATAACCTCCTTCACATAAGTTGCCGGGTACAATTCTACGCGATGATAAAGTAACCTTTGATTGTTTTTCAGATTCACAAAATTGAGACAACATAGATAAAATCGGTTGACATATATTTTTTTCATCTAGCATAAAACCATAATTACATTCCGCATCAGCAGGTGTACATTCACATGGTTTCTCAATCACTTTCAAATCATCATATTTTTTATCAACAAAACATCTGGCATCTATTTTCCGCCTATTAAATTTTTCAGAATGTCCATACACACATATTTGATTTTTAGTAAGGGAATCAACTCTTGCAAACCACTCTTCCATATCAGAATCGCCACATACGGTTGTAAATGCACCTGAAAAATCAATCGTACTAACAAAGGCATCATTCTTGTCAACATTTTTACCAAACAAAATAAATGTTTTATCAGTGTTATCTTTACTGTTAACAAAAAAGTAAGGTATCATTTTTGAAGATAGCTTAACATCCGACCAAGTTTCACCTTGATCAAGAGAAAAAGACAAATAATCTGCAGCTTTGTCTTTACTGCCCGAGAGAAAATGTTCTAAATTAACAGGAACAGTAACGAGAATATTACCCAAATCACCAAAAGCAAAAACAGTCGGGGAATCACTTACCTTCTTCCAAGTTAAACCACCATCTCTTGAAACAAACGTTTTTAATTTATCAACGTTATGTTCAAGGTATTTACCAACATTTCCAACTCCTATTAAAATACCAGGAGTCTCACCAGAAACAATTTCACCACTACCTGTTCTTTGTGTAAGCCATGCAATATTAAGTGAACATTCTGCAGCATTATTACAGTTAGGCGCATCTGTAATATTCAAATAAGTCCAACTTTCACCATCATCGAAAGTAATCATCGATTTGGAATTTGAGTATTCTTCATTATGAGAGGCAATCCAAACACCATCAAGAGTTTCAACTTTACTTATTAGTGACATGCCCAACATATTTGAGAAAACATCTCCAAAAATTTTTTTAAAATATCTACCGTCGGAATCAGATCTGAAAATATCAGATGAAGCCATTGCATGTTTAGAATGCCTACCATAAACAGCAACGTACAATGCATTTGGGGTTGAATCTAAAATACTAAACATGGCACCTTTTTCTTGACCTTCAAAGAATGCCCGATCGAATGATTTTGTATCTTTTGAAATATACAAAACAGTGGAATCCATTAAATATCTATCAGTACTAACAATTAAAACAATAAATGAATTAACTATCTTAAGACTTAAGACGTGTGAGTTTTCTAAGCCATTACCCTCGGAGGTAAGATAAGAATTGAAAAAATCATTAGTGACAATAACTTGATCAGATTTTAAAATATTAAATTGATTGTATTCTCTTTTAATACAGACAATAGCAGTATCTGAACCTTGAGTAAAATCAGGGTTAATTTTAGTAAATGAACAGTCACCAGTATTATCCATTGAAATTTCAATGGGGTTAGTTTTCAGTCCATCCTTCGAGTAGTATGTATTTTCAAGCATTGTGCTTTTTTCATGATATTTGAATTGGAAAAGCATATAATCTGGATTTGCGTAATTGATCTGAGCACTTGCCCCGACAATATCTTTAACGGGAAAATCCACATACTTCCAATTTTCTGCTTTATCCAAAGTATACATGACTCTACCAGAAGAGGTAAAAACCATAGCGGCATTTGGAATATAAGGGAATTCTTGAATTGTCAAAGGTTTTAAATCGTTTCCATCGTTGTCTTTTAAATTTAACTTGTTCCACTCTTTGCCTGAATTTTCCGAAAAATAAAGAGTGTCATCTGTAATCAATATAGTCTTTGTTGAATCCTCGAATTGTAATATGTTGTTGACTAAAGGAAAACTGGAGTCTGTAATTTCTGGAGTCCATGCGTCATCAGCGTTGGCCATACCTATGGATTGAACCATCCACAACAGAGCCATGCAAATACTGGCAAGCCATTGTCGGAAATACATTCTGTACGTCTTTGCTGCTGTCTGGGTATGAAATATATATATATATATATATATTATCGATTACACTAGAAAGAGAAGTAGCATCTATCCCCCCACTTGACGCCTCCACCACCAGCTTTAAAATAGTCTTCACACTAACTACTAGCTCCACACACCTTACGCACACACGCCAAAATCTCCAAAGCCCCAAAGTCCCAAATCTGAGACTTTTGCTCTTTGCTTTCTACTTTTTCGACCTTCTTACACTTCATACACGACAAAAAAACACGTACTTCCACAGTAAATACCAATCTTAGAACTTAAAACCTAAGACCTATCCACCACCACCCCATCCAATGATGCACTCTGTGAGACTATACGAAGGGATTTACCACCACTCTCACTCTCTTCGTCGAAAACACAGGTAGATATACTCTCCACAAATAAGATACGGTCCTGGAAATGCACCCTGACAATCGTTTCATACCCCTTTATGCACCCATTACTCAATATATCGAATTCGACAGATTCACCCAAGACACCGTGTTTCTTCTGTAGGCAATTGAGAATACATAATTTCCAGGTATTGAGGTCTGGCTGTTGGTCACCAGTTCTTTAGTAAAGTGCAAAAAGAAAAATAAAAAAATAATGTTAGTATCCATTTTTGTTTTTTTTAAAAACATTGGAGTATTTATTGTACATACATTTGAACTCTAACGTAGTACCATTCTCTGTGCTTATTCCTTATCACCCATTCATCGTTATTCATCTCTTACTACCAAGAAAAGTTTTTCGGGGGATTTCTATTCCAACAACGCATCAGAAGAAGAGTGAAGACATCAGCTATTTTTTGAGTGGTGTTTTACCAAAAAAAAAGGCCAAATTCTTTCGGTGCGATGACGTAAGCACGCCTCGGACTCCACACATTCCTATCCTCTTCTCATATCACAAGTTGCCCCTTTTCCCGTATGGCTCCCCTTTTTGAATAGGAAAAGGACACCAACGATAATTGTAATACATCCCGAATAATATTTGATACCATGATCAACAAGAAAGTAACCCTGACTTCTGCTCCTGTCTTAAGTGATCCACCAAGGGAAAGTACAAATTTAAAAAATAAGAAAACACGATTAATTAATGCTCTTGCCAAATCGATGACATCTGATCCATTACCTAAAATATGTGAAGAAAATACGTTAGCAAAAGAATTGGTCCTGGGTGAGTCCATTGCTGAAAAGAAAGGTGGCCAAATGGATGCGGTTGTTTCTTTTTATAGAGCCTTAATTTTGTATTCTGATAATGATGAGCTTTTAGAAGTTTACAAGCAAACAATCCCAATTAAGACATATAACTTATTAAACTTGTTGATATCAATTTGCCCACCTGATAAAGTTGAAACTTTATTACCAGAATTACAGAAGAAATACCCACCAATCTATAAGAATGATGAAAATAATCCAATAAAGGAACGTTCCATTCAAATTGATCAAACCATTAACACAACCATACATGATGCGGTTAAATATTGTAAAAATAACGAACGTACATTATACTTACAAAATATTGGATTGGAAACGTCAGCTGAACAACCATCTCCAGAATTGGTTGGAAATTCAGTTGTTTTGCCAATAAATGAACACATGGAAGCCAATTTAGTGACTCCTTTAAATGATAAACATATCGAAAATCTAGCAGGAACCAATATTTTCGAAGATGCTGAGAAAGTATCTTTTAAAATATGTCCACCGTTTGTTTTAAAAAAATTCGAGTTATACACTGGAAATGCTAGTACAAATAAATTTAAACATTTTAAACTTCGTGCTAAGAATGGTAAGCCGATTACTAAGAAATCATTAGAAAAATTTATTGAAAAGTGGCACCAATTAATTCTAGAGGATAAAAATTTGCAACTTTTAGGAATTGAAAATGAAATTATTAGCGTATATCCTCTGTCGAGCGATAATTTAAGTTATGAAAGCCAAAACACTTCAGTACTTAATCCATTGGTAACTGTTAACTTTACTTTATCAAAAAAACTTTCTAAAGAATTAAATCTCATTATGGAAAAAGCTGAAAAGATTGCTAATCAGTATTATTTTGATTTTTTTAATGAGAATAAAAATGCCAAACTTTTGAAATTAGAAGTTCCTTGCTATATCCATATTTCTGAAGTGACGGAAATTGTTGAAGAAAACTTTTCTAAGTTTGGTAGAGTTTTACTGGAGATCCCAGAGAAACCCGAAAATAAAGGAATTAATATTCATACTTCTATGGATTGTTACACTGATTACATTATCTTTGAAATGAATAGTGGGTTTACTTTACCTAAGGACAAGAAATTAAGATCTTCCGACCCAACACGCAACCTCTCAATAAAACTTACAATGCTATACTAAGTAGACTAAATAATTTTATATTAGCTTGAATGGAATTTATACTCTACAAATATCAACTAAAGGTGTAAGATATCGAATTTATAAATCATAAAACACCAGATTGCTCCAATACGTTGTCTTCAGTCACTGTAAGCGCTGCTTCAAATATACTAGTGACAACGGAGTCCCAATCTAGAACAACAAATTTTGTTTCATTCTCCTTGCACACAGATACAAAATGTTTTTTGATTTTGTTTTCCCTAACCGAACATACAAGTATAGCAACATTTGGAATATTATTAATTTTATTCAACTCATCAACTTTTTTGGACGTCTCTTTAAACAGTAAACAGTGTTTACATCCAAATGATTTCAAAATAGCTTGAAGGGTATCAAATCCCCCAGCCAAACCAGGTGATAAATAAAATACAAACCCTTCAAAAAGACCCTTTCTTTCCTTTTTCATATATTCAACTGCTTCCTCTTTTGTAGTATTCTTACGAAAAATTTTTTTCGGTTTGATATCTTTATCAAAATTAAAATGAGAGCATATATCATACTTTTCAACTTTTGGCGAAATCGATTCAAAATCACCAATTTTTTTTACACTGTCCAATGTGCCCAGAACATCACTTAAAAACAGCGGTTCTAAAAAGTACTCTGGATCAAAAGAGAGTGAAGTTAAAAATTTCTGTGTCCGTAATAAGCTTGGAGCAATGATACAATTGATATTTTTATTAGGATTATCAACAATATTGACCCCAATTTTCTTTAATTCTCGTCTATCTCCTGTAGAAAGTGTACCATCAAAACCAGTTACAATTGCTGTAATATTATAAGGCTTATCATGTTTTGTTGGCTTCTTTGCTTGCCTTTTACCATTGCTACTTGCATCCGACTCTAATTCAACAATCGGTGATGCTTTACGTTTAGCAGGCAAGGATTTCTCTGGTAAATCATTTGGAATTTCCCAGACTGAGCTCTGCTCTTTTTCAGTTTGCAGTTTTTGTTTTCCATTCGGTTTTGCTTTTGTTTCTTTAAACGGCTTAATCTGTTCAGGTTCTTGATCGGTGAATGTCTCCTTACTCTCGTTTATCTTTTTAGAGTTAGCAACCTTAACAGACTTGGCAGAGGTTTTTGTTAATCTAATTATCGTTTCAGGTTTGGAAGAATCTGAATTAACACCCCTTTTCTCATCTTCATTTTCGCTGTATTGATTGGCAATTTTATCAATCCGTTTATCATTAGAACTAGTAGTTATTTCTTTGCTGATATTCACTATATCATTTTTCTTTGATTTAGTAAAAGTTTTGCGTTTCATCGGTTCTTTCTGTATTGTTTCTTCGTCAATACCTTGCATTTCAATGTCACTACCATCTACAATGACGCTGTCTTCTGCCATAACTTCATCATCCATGTCTAAAACTTGAGAAGAATAATTGAATCCGTGAAACTCAACCTCTCCTATTATTCTTACATTTTTGGTTCCCGAATCACGGGGTAAATCGTGGTATTCTGATACATCCATAATTTTCCAATTTGTAAAAGAATCTTCAACCCACATATGGTTAACTATTTTTACGTTCCAAGCATCTGCAAATTCAAATTTCCTACCGGTACGTTTAGAGGCCACTAAATGGGTATTGCAACTTTTTAATGTTTTACTGAACTTTCCACCCATTCGTGTAATCAATTCTTCAATGTAAATTCTAGAGTCTCCCGTGTAATTAGTAGTTGCAATTAAAGTTTGTGACATTCCACTTACGTGATTTTTGTGAATGGGGTAATATAGCAAAGAATCAACTTCCAATTTAGTTTTTTTATAAAATAGTAAGGAAAAGAAATAGTCAAAAGTTTTTTGGGTAATGGAACTCTCCAAGGATGCATCAATGGATCTAGTTAAATAAATAACAGTTTTATTATTTTTAGACGACTTTTTCGTTAATGGCTCAAAATTTTTCCATATTGATGAAGACAGATTAAGAGTACTTGAAAATTGAAAATTTATGTCGTCTAAAAATTTCGGATATTGTACATCATCAAATTCAGATTTATTGGGGTCAGTGGAATATAGAAGTTCATCTAACAATTTTCCCTCTTTTATCGAATTAAAAATCCAGTCGGGTTTAATAATATGAATATGTTGTCCATTTGGATTCACTTCATTGAATGCCATAATCAATTTTGTATTATCATCATCTAAATCATTTGTGATATAATGAGTTAATGATTTCTTTAGATCATCCAGATAAATTCCACCAAATGTTTTAAGAGCAGTTTTCAATATATCTTTATCGTCATCCGTCAAACCACCATTAGCCGTTAGTGTTACATTTTTGAAAATATGGCTTGGATTAGGGGAATATGCCCGCAATGGTTCTGCCCTTTTATTTTTGATAACTGCTTCTAGCCATTGACTTGTTACAACAGGCAACATTAATACGTTAGTTATTAATTCATAGCCAGGAAAGTTTATATTTTCTGAGATGACATGCGTGTACTGACTTAACTCTTCTTTTGTTAATTTTGTGAGAGATTCTGCATCAAAAACTTTAAATACGTCATTAATATCTTGCGAAATCAATGGATCCAAACCTGTTCTCAAATTTTCAATAGTAGCGGTGTCTAAACCGCCTTGATTTCTTGAACTTATCCGAATAACCAAAAGTTGTATATCTCCTAATATTGGTGCCTTCATTGTTTTCATCGTTTTCATCGTTTTCACTGAAAAACTCTTTGTTTCTGCACGAAGGAAAGGGTGTACAAGTGAAAGAAGATCAATACAGTGTAAGACGTGCAAAATGCAAATAAGAGACACAAAAACGCGTTTCCATTTGCAGAAGAGAGTGCAGAGTGCACAGCCTTTGCCCTAGAGCGGATTGTGGCAGAGTTTTTGCATAACAGAGTTGGAAGTTTCGTTGTGGAAGGTAGAATATTGGTGGATCATCATAATAAAACCAAAAGTGATAGAAAGACAATATTTTTGGCGGAAACCTCAAGACATGGCAGGAGTGAAACGGAAATTCGACATCTCCAATACCGAAGCAAGTGGGGCATCTACTGATGCTGGTAGAGACCAGTTTACTGCGGCAAGTATATTAAAATCAGCATATGAATCAAGTGTAAACGAACTAAAAACTCCCGATGTCCGCATTGCTGATCTCGATGAACTCCACTATTTCCAACAACGAAAAAGAACCGAGTATGAAAATGCGTTACGTCGAAATAGATTTAATTATGGCCAATGGATGAGATATGCCCAGTTTGAAATTGATCAAAAAGATCTCCGGCGTGCAAGGTCAATTTTTGAAAGGGCCCTTGAGGTGGATTACAAAAATGTGTCCATGTGGGTAAGATACATACAAACTGAAATTAAAAATAAAAATATCAATCATGCAAGAAATTTACTTGAAAGGGCTACTAAATTATTACCAAGAATTGATAAATTATGGTACATGTATATAACAATCGAAGAATCCATAGGAAATGTTCTTGCAGTTAATGAAATCTTCCAAAACTGGTTGCAATGGAAACCGATCAGAGATGTCTGGATTCACTACTTGGAATTTAAGGAAAGATATGAAGAATATGAAGAGGAACGATTAATATATGAAAGATTTGTAACTGTATTCTGTGATAGTGATTCATGGCTAAAGTGGGTAAAATTTGAAAAGAAACACGGAGACTACATAAACGTTGTAAATGTTTTCAAATTAGGAATAAATGCGATATTTGTTAATAAAAAATTAGATTCTAACTTTCTCATCGAATGGGTTAGATTTGAACATTCACATAAAAAAATTGATAAAGTACGAGAATTGTACGCATTTGGATTTAAAGCACTGACCGACCCACAAGAGAAAATAAAATTACAAAAATTTCAAACTGATTTTGAAAAGCAATACGGAGATGACACTGAAAATTTGGAGAAATACGTATTATTAAAGAGAAAAGTTATTTATGAAGAAAAACTTTCCGAATCCCCAACAGATTATGAGACTTGGTGGTTATATTTAAATCTTATTATTGATTCTAATCTGTCCATATCGGTCATTGATATTCGTAACAAATTTGAAACCTCCATTTCCATTCCTCCTACCTCCAATGAGTTAAATTATTGGATCCCATTTTGTTACTTGTTTTATAGATATTCCTTATGGGAAGAATATGAAAATAAAGAAATTGAATATGCCAAAAATGTTTACGAAAAATTGGCCAAATTGATTCCACACAGGCAAATTTGTGTTCCTGATTTTTGGTTTAAATATGCAGAATTTGAATTAAGACACTTTGATCTCAGTGCAATGAGAAAAGTGTTGGGACAAGCAATTGGTCTTACTTCAAATATTGATATAATACTGTATTATATTAAACTAGAGATTAAATTGAAATATTTTGATAGGGCTAGGATATTATACAATAAATTGATTGAAATATACCCAACATACTGGAAACACTGGCTAGAATATTTTAATTTTGAAGATTCATTGGGTAATGATCTCCGAAGTTATAGTATTATTGAAATTTCAATATTTGAATCTGAGTTTTTAAATCCTGCAGATAAGATCATGCTGATTCAATCAGTAGTTGATAGATTAGTGGAAAATTATAATTTTAAGCTGGCAAGACGTTTGTATGAATACATGATAGAATTAAGTGATTTTAATACTAATTACATTATTGACCGTTGTTTATTTGAATTGAAAGTTCCAAGTAAAGAACAAATTGAGGCATATGAGAAGGAAGGTAATACGGATGATGGATTAAGATTAATAATTGATAATTCTATGAAAGATAACGTGCGTGCGCAATATGAGAGATTTTTAAACAACATTAAAGAATCAAATGAAGTACAAAAAAGAATTCTTCTCTTAGAATCATTGAAGAAATTTGAGGAAAAATATGGGGATTTGGTCAAAATGCAAGCGGTGAATGAACGATTACCTCAGATTGTGCGTAAAGTCAGGAAAGTGGATGATGATACGAATGAGGAATATATTGAATACATGTTTCCAGAAGATGAAGAAGAAATTGAAGAACAAATAAACGCATTTAAAGCTGATTTTCTGAATCATTTTGCTGGTGAAAAGGGGGAGGAAAGTGATGTTGAAGAAGAAAGTGAAGAAGAAGAAAACACCGAGGGGGAAGAAGAAAATGATGATGGTGCAGCCATGACGAAGTCTTTTCGGTCTAGATTTGCGTCAGACTCTGAAGATGAGGATGAAGACGAAGACGAAGACGGAGGAGACGTGGATAATAGTAAATCGTTTAAAAATCGATTTGAAGAGTAATCTTTAATATAATCTTTAATATACATTAATCTCATTATAGCCAATTCATAGCACATCATTATATAGAAATAAAAAAAAATCATAGGTAATAAAATTAAAGTAAAAAAATATGGGGAAATGCATTCCTATAACTTTGGTTTTTCTAGCAATTTTTCTTTTAACACATCTGGATACAAATGATACGTATTAAAATTTCCCATCTGCCAAAACCCACCATCTACAACTATAACAGTTCCAGTTATCCAATCAGCTGCAGGACTAAACAAAAAAACTGTAGCATTGGCAACATCTTTAGTTTTACCAACCCGTTGTAAAGGAATTTTAGTTTCAAAATGTTCCTTATTTGGAACCAACTTATTAAAACCTTCAGTACCTCCAATTGGACCCGGAGCAATGCAATTGGAGCGAATACCAATCGGACCAAATTCAATAGCCAAAGCGTTGGATAATGCATCAATCCCGGCCTTTGCTGCAGCGACATGACTCTGGAATGGAACACCGTAATAATGTAGAGTTGCGGAAACAAACAAGATTGAACCCTTATTCCTCACTAATTCATGATAACACGCCTTTACTGTATTATAAGAACCTAAAAGATCGATATCAACCACGGTTTTGAACCCATTAGCGGATAAATGATTGAAGTCTGCCATGAAATTACCAGCGGCTGCACAGATCACGTAATCTATTTTACCAAATTTATCCACTGTTTTAGCAACAACATCATTCATCGAATCAATACTCCGAACATCACAATTTCCAACCCCCATTACATCACCGCATCCTCTACATGATTTCCTGATTTTTTCCAACATGTCAACAACTGAGTCTACCTGGCTAGTATCTCTGCCAATGATGGAAACGGAACATCCCAATTTCATCAAAGCGGCCGCCTGTTGTCTGCATATTGTACCTGAACCACCGGTTATGAGACATACCTTCCCGGAGAAAAGCCCCTCTTGCCAAACTTTAAAATAGTTGTATTCTTCCATTATAATATAATTTATCTTTTGTATACACTTTGGATTCCTCAAAACAAAATAAATCCATTTTTAACATCACCACTACACTGGTTACTTCCCTTGACAAACTAACAACCGCCTTTTATACATACCTGTTAAGTCTTCTTTTTCTTCCCAGCCCCGTCTCCGGCATATATATTGGCGGGGTTGGCGGGAGTGACTCCCTCGGAGTAACCACTTCCCCCGCCCTCCTCCCCCGCGTCCAGCACGTCCAGCGCCCGCTTGTTCTTGTTCGACCCGGCCGACACGTCGGCGACGGATACATCCGACCTCGTCACATTCCCCGCCGCATCCTCGTCACCATCGGCAGTTTCGCCAGTTCCACCAGTTTCGCCAGTTTCGCCGACCTCTCCAAGGAGCCCGACGCCGAGCAGGTTCTGCCCCAGAATATCGGAGTATTTCTCAACCATGTATTTCCGTAGCAACTCGAAATTTTTAAGTTCCACATGTTCCAAAATCACATTGAGGAAGTTCAAACAGGTGGAGTTAATCAGATTGTTCAAATTGTTTGTCTCTTTAAGGATGCCCATAAACCCACTAAATATATTGTTCTCAATAATATACCTTGTATAAAATTCATCATTTAATAAGATGACAGTTCTTAAACATCTAATTGCACTTAACCTAATCTGTGATTTGAATTTTTTATTCATCAATCTATTGATCCCTTTTAACAAATGGTTTTCAAGTATAAATGATCTACTAAACAATTGGTCGTGACATTTGGCTATGAAGGCCAACAATTCACTCAAATCTTCTAACAGTATCAAATCCTCTAATTCATAATTAACTTCACAAAATTTCACATTATCAACAATTGAAATTAGAGGTTGAAACAATTTTAAAGCCAATTGATCATAAAATTCATTGAAAAATGATTCATCAATAAATTCGCTTATATTACCACTATCATTCATCAACGTACTACTATTTGAGTCAATCAAATTATTTGGATTGATTAACAATTTAAGTGCCTCAAAAGATTGTGTTTTCAACCCAATATTTTTCTCATTTATTAAAATATCAATTAAGGTGCCTAATAAAATATCTTCATTGGAATTTTTAAATAATAAAATCTCATTATCAATAAGTGTAAGTATAACCTCTGTTATTAGTGTCTTACTTTCAACTTCCTTTTCAAATGTTGAAAATTGGAACATTTTCATCAATCCCTTATCAAGTAATGCCCTGTAGAAATCTGTCCTTTGAATAGGTTGTTGATTTTTGGAAATCAAAACATATTGATGGATTAACTTAATTCCATCTCTTCGCTTATTGGCTAGCTCATCATCTTCTATAATAACTTTATTGTTTTCATCTAATTCATCATCTTCAAATTTATCATATAATGTGAATAATTTACTTAAAAAAAAATCATCATTCTGAATAAATATCAATATATTGGCCTCTTTATTTTGAATCATTGTTGAGATGCAATTGAAGACGGGATCTTCTAAGGTTCTAGCCAAAACTACATCTTTTAAAAATTTTAAAATAAAACATTTCCTAATTTCTTCTTCTATTTCTTTATTATTCAACTTAACAACTTGTTTTATTGTAACTTTCTCACTTATAAACTCTCTCCAATTCATTTTAAATCCATCTAATTCTGGTTCATATTCTAAAATCCCCATAACGGAATATAATATATCATCCCTTATCAATAATTCAATTAAATCAACTTCCGTAAAAAAGAATAATGATTTAATAATATCATTTAAACATATAATATTTGTCAATTGATGGTTTAATTCAAAAGTTTCAAATAAGTCAACTAAACTTGTTAGCCATTGACCATTATTTTGTAGGATTTGGTTAATTAATTGATTTCTATAGTCATTAAACTGCAATATATCGAGTATGGATGTTAAGTTATTATTAGAAGGATTGGGTAATTCAGGTGTTGGACCTGCAAGTATTTGGGATGTTTCACCATCTGCATGTTGGATAACTGCCGTTAATGTAATATTTGGAGCAATATGTTCCTTTTGAAGATTACATAAAAATTCACATAATTCTGCACAACCAACATTTTCTTGAAATGATAGTGCATAATCAATCCCTTCCTCATTTGTCCAAACTATCAACGTATCCTGTTGCCTTTGATATGATGTTTTTCCTTGCACTGGCGCATCTAATAATACATCTATAGGATCCATTTCGTTAATCACATAAAAATGTGGAATTGGTTCTACTATACCACTACAGTATCCTGTACCGCAATCAATCCATTTATCAGCAGAAAGGGTATACAGTTTAACCCTCCGTGGTGTGGTCTTGGGGGATGGGTCATGATTAAACATATCCAATACTTCATCTTTTCTATCAAAATTAGGCTCAACCGATTCATTATTTTCAGTATTTGAGGTTGACGTGGACATATTATCATCCATATCATCATTTTCAATTTGTTCATCTAACATCTGATTTGTATTTGCGTTAAAATCTTCTCTTTTAGATACATTTGGAACGAGATGATTAGCCTGCTTGGTATAATCCGATGCTGTTTCTTTCGAAATGATTGTATCAATCAGGATATTGGATGAACTTGTTGTAGTGGCAGTTATATAATTACCCGTATCATCAATTACCATAGAAGTTGTATCTTTATTTTCATAAAACTCAGCTTTCGTGTCAGTATTTGTGGTGGCTTGAGTCTGTAAACCGATATTCCTATTATTTTGACTAACAGAAGAAGGTTGATTTGCGTCTGATAATTTCAATTCTTGTTTCAAATTATTATTTTTATCTTGTTCCTCATTTATCGGGGATGATTGTTGGGGAATATTTGAATTTTGTGACGTTGTCGTCGTTGTGATCATTATCATTAATAAAATTGATTGTTGTACCGTTTGAGTCAATTAGCTATGACGTCTGTGTTTTTTTCTTTTTTCGTTTGTTTTCTTTTACCAAAACTTGATGATTTTTTGAAGAAGTTTATTGGAGACGATTCTGCAAACGATCGAAGAATAAAAGTAAGATTTTGTTTCCTATAGTCTGTAAAATACAATGGAGATAATGTTAAATACCTGTGTAGTGTCCTCCCTAAGCTTGCGGGACAAAAACAACGAACAACATGCAGATACAGGTTATGGCATATGGCAGCTCCAAAATCATTCTTAGTGAGCGCAGACAATATATCCACGCGCGCAAGATGATAGACGGTCTGGAGAACGATCGCAAGATTCTCGCACTATACTAAAAAAAGTAAATGCCAGAACCTGAAATTTAAATTACTAAACCTTAACTAGATTCCCTACAGCGGAGTGGAGATTGAGGATAAAGGAGATAAATCAATACATCAAATTTAGAAATATATATAGATATTATAGATATTATAGATATCATACCAAAATTAAAACTTTGAGAACTTGCTGCTATTCAGCACTTCTGGTGTGGTGACAGGCCATTGGTATTTTTCCTTAGGTTCGTGAACATACCCATGCGTTTTAAGAAAATCTTTTAATCCTTCAGGACCCCTTGATCCATAAGGATATAAAATCGGTGTCGGACCATCTTTACCTTCTAAATAGTTTAACAGAGGAGTAAATAGTGCCCAACTGACCTCCAATTCATCATCTCTGACGAAATTGGAATGGTCATCTTCGAGACAATCCTTCAACAATGATTCATAAGCTTGTGGAATATAAAATTCAGATGAATATCTATCCTTATAAGTCAAATCTAATTCTGAAATTGATACTTTATTGGCAACACCTGGAACTTTAATATTCATCTTAATATACATTGCTTCATCTGGTTGGACCCTAATAACTAATTCATTTCTAGCAGAGTTTTCATAAATACCATTTGAAACAGGTTTATATTGAATTCTGATTTCAACTTTACCTTGATTTAACGCTTTACCGGCCTTTAAGATAATTGGAACGCCGTCCCAAGTTTCATTTTTAATTTTCAATGCAATCGCCGCATAAGTAATTGCCCTTGAATTTGGATTAACCGTTTCATCATCTAGATATCCCGGTTTTGTACCATCCTCAGATTTAGTATATTGACCAACTAAAATATCATTGAAATCAATTGGTTCAATTGCCTTTAATAATTTCACCTTTTCATCTCTAATTTTTTCTGAATTAAAAGTTTTAGGTTTATCCATTAGTAACAATGTTAATATTTGTAATAAATGGTTTTGGATAACATCTCTAATTATACCAATTGAATCGAAATATCCCCCTCTACCTTCAGTACCAAAAGGTTCTTTGAATGTGATTTGGATAGAATCAATAAATTGGTTATTCCATGAAGACCCGAAAAAGGTATTTGAGAATCTAACGGGAATCAAATTTTTAACCATTTCTTTACCTAAATAATGATCGATTCTGAATAATTCATCTTCAGTCCAAAGTGGTGCCAAATCTTTTTGTAATTTTCTTGCACTTTCCAAATCTTTACCAAAAGGTTTTTCAACAATTAATCTGGCCTTACCTTTATTAGGATCTGGGTAACAATAAAGTTTTAAATTTTTGGCAACAGTTGTGAATTGGGATGGTGGTAATGCAAGATAGTAAATACGATGAGATTCAACAACATTACTTTCATCATCCAACTTATTGATCAATTGATCCAATTTTTGAAATCCATTTGGTTCATCATAATTTGCACGATGATAACTTAACAAATTTAAAAAATCATTTAATGATTTAACGTGACTTTCGTTTTGCTTATCATATTGCAAGAAAGGTTTGATTCTGTTTCTTAAATCATCATTTGATAACTCTGATCTTGCAAAACCGATAATTTTAGTACTTGACGATAATTGTCCTTCTCTATAGAGTCCAAATAGTGCAGGAAATGTCTTCTTCTTGGCCAAATCTCCGGATGCACCAAACACAACGAAAATCGTATTTTCTTTAAAGGTAACTCTTTCACCTTCTGACATTTTAGCTTTTTTTTATTTTAATTCTAATAAACTAGATCTTAATTTCTGGTTGTAATACCAATTCAAAATTTTTCTTTCCTGAGAAATACAAAATAAAAAATAAAAAATATAAGAAATATAAATTTATAGGGTGGGTAGTTGTTTGTCTAATATTTTTCTGCTTGTCTCAAGGCAAAAAAGAAAATTGATTAAAAATATTTTTTTTTTTTCAAATGCACTGATAATCGATGATTGAAATTGCTTAGGAGCGGTGAGCGGTCTTTTAGATTATATATTAGTCAGAGTCGGGTTTCCCCAAAATTATAATAAACCTGCATCAGGTGTCTAAATTACATGGCAATTTTTTTAAGAAGAAGAAGAAGTTAGATGAGAAGACGAAGAGGACGCCAGGGGCTTTTATATACATCATTTAGCAACCCTGATAGCTCCGGCGCAGTGTATACGGTGCACCCCCTACAGCCCGGAGGAGCATGCCACCAGCCAATCGCCAGCTCAATCGCTCAATCGCCGCGGGCCTCACCACACCGAACTCAGCTGCGCGGCCTCCGCAGCGCCCGCAGAGCTTGCGTCGCCCGATTCGGCAACCCCCGCCGCCGGCACGTGACCCGGACCAAAGACCGCCACCTCGGCGTCTCCGCCCAATACCTTCTCCGCCCACTTTGTCCACTCCGCCCGATCGGACTCCCCATCCGCTGAATCATCCGTCATTGCACTGCCAGCACCGTGATACTTACGAACACTAGCCTGGACCCATTCTTTACCTTCAACCCCTACAGGTGCAGCTATCTGGCCTCCCCCATTGATACATCCACTCGGACATGCCATAACTTCAACAAATTCACACTTACTTAAATCAACAGTTGGTCCGTCATTATTCCTTCTTGAAACAATTCCCTTTCGACGACTATTTAATAGTAACCCTCTACCCTTCTTTGCATCCTTACCATCTTTCAATTTTCTAACTAAATTTTGAATATTTTTGAATCCATTAATGACCCCACTTTTACAGATAATCTCATCATTATTGCTTTTATCAACTAAATGCATCTCATAAATATCCTCGTTCCTACCTTTGATAATCCGAATTTCACTATTTTCATCATCTAACCCATGTTCTCTTCTGTAGTCCTCCAAATAATTTCTTGCATATCCGCCTGATTCATCTCCTTCTCGATGTTGCGAAATTTCACACCATCCGTATAAATCGCCACCGTGCCACCCATTAGGTGTAACACTCTCAATTATATTCAAATATTCATCCATATTACTATTATTATTATTACTGACATTTATCTGTTGCTCTTCTTCGACTAATCTCAAGATATCTATTCTTTCATCCTCTTGTATCATACTGACAAATTCCTTTGGCGTTATAACACAATTAACAATATCAGAATCCCTTGATGCCTCTAATTTCTTATCAAAACATGGCATGATACTTAGATTGTAAACTTGCTCAAATTCGTAACCTTTCTCTTTTCTCAACAACTCCTTCACCAATCTTGCGGTAATATATTGTGGTGATCTAACTCTACTCAACCTATCTAATAAATGTGGATGTGTCTTCTCCACATACAATACCCATCCAGGACAGATACTAGCCAACAAATTTTTACCATCCCCATCCCCTTTCCGATCCTTTATTTCCTTATATAATCTTTCATGTGCTAACCTTCGTCCAATATTGGTACTTACCGCATATTCAAAACCATAGTATGTTTTGAAAATTTTATAAAGTACCTTATCCATAATAAAAACATCTACATCAAAGGCATTTGATAATGATGCTCTAGCTTGAGGACTTAAATTTAAAACATAATGAATTTTATTATCATCACTATTATCTTTCCAAAAATTAACAAATTCTTGGAAACTATGTTGTGATATCAACACTTCTTCACTCGATGTGATACAACCGGAACATGCAAGACAATCAGCTAATGATATTTGTGCAGTTTCAAGTTTTTTCTTACTTTGCCTGTTCTTATTAACTTCAATAACATCTCCATTTGTTCCAATTTCTACTTCAATTTCAGCCTTATCGGGATTCTCAAATTCAAGTTCAAAATGTGTCGGTGATTCTTTTTTTCTTAAATCTTCAACAGGTTTGATACATGCCACACTTGGTCTGATAAAATCATTCAAGTCATCTGCTGATAATAACGACGACATTAACGTTGTTTCTCTATATTTGTTGAGCTAGGTTAAATTTACTAAATAGAAAAACTGGAAGCTGTCAAATCATAATCCAATCAGATTACTAAGAATGTAAGCTTAACAAAACTTCACTTAGCTTGAAAAAATGAAATTTCCAAATTTCCCTCACCCAAAAACTGAAATCCGGAAAGTCAAAATTCGAAATTTGCCCCCCTGCTGAAAACGGAAGGAACTTTCGGAGCGCTATCACTTATCGCAATGAGCGGAAAAGGGAGGCCAACACCCAATATGGGCAAATAGATCATATTTTATTCACAACTCAACTCTTACCTTCCTACTGAAACTAGAACGTTGTGCATATATTTTATACACAGAGAAGTTCATACTTTTTGAAATGTTATAGGCAAGACAATTACTGCAACAGCAGCGGTTATTTTAACCCTTTTTACCCTGATTATTTTGTGAATACTCTGAGAAGTGTAATAAAAAAGATGAATCAACTTACCCAGCACAAAAGAGTTATATCTTTATATGCATCAATAAATCATATTGGCCCTCTTTCTAAAATTCTTTGATTTCTCATCTTTCAAAGGAGTAGCGTTGTTATTTTCTGCCTTTAATGACTGATGCTTTATTAAATATCGGCTAACGACATGTGCCAAAAATTTTGGACTTTTATTGAAAAGGAGTTCTTTCCAGTATCTGTTCTCAGTTTTTCTTTCTATCTCCACTAAAAGCAGGAACATTGGGCGTAAACAAAAAAGTATTCTCCATTATTTTCTTGGAATATTCGAATTGCGATCAACTGTAGTCTGGTTTCATTATGCGGGCCATTGTTGGTGTATATATATGTATATATATTACAATTTCCGTCACCAGATGTGGCTAGACCCTTTTATTTAATAAATGTGATCTAACTACTCTAGTTTTTATGCTGTTTTGATAAGAGCATTTATATCTATTTCCTGTAGAATCGTTTTGTTTAACCAAGTTCATGATTCATAATCTAAAAAGTTATTACTAAAAAAATATAAGAACTGCTTACACTTCTTTTGCTATCACAAAGATTACTTTTTTAACGAAAAACATGTCAAACCCTAAATTATTGTAGTGAGAAATTTAATTTTATAGGATCTTTTCTTGGAATATAAAATACCATGAATATCACTTACATAAACTTGAATATTTGTATCGTGGTTTTTATTTTGTTCTTCTTTTTCTTTACAAATTTAAGACATATTAAAATTGTATATATATATGGTTATGGACCTTTCCACAAAACGATAATTTATTTATGTTTTTATTTCTTACTATTTGAGGGTAGTTCTATTGCTATTAATTTTGAGAACACACCTAAACTTGAGGGATAAGTGGGCTACATTGAGTTTTCTAAATGCTACTCTCGGATTAGTAAATATTTTCTTTTTGATTATACACTTTCTAAAACGGGTGGTTATTACAACTTTGATATTGTTTGTAATTACCCTCCGGCAATTGAAACGTTACTACTTTGCTAATTTGATACGATCAAATATAAACATAAAAATAATACAAAATCATTACCTAAATATTGCAACTAAGTTGCTAATTATTGTAACAAGGAAATTTCTTTAAATCATACTGCTAACTATCATTATGTTCAATGTGAAAACCAAACAGAGAATTTTACACCACTCTGTGGGATTGCAAATATATCTAAACCACTTTATTGGCCAACCAAACAAAAAATGACCCTGATTTACAATGGTGTTTACAATGGGTTGATTAATCAATATAATGAAGATTTTGGCACTTATTTTTGTGTTAGTATTTGTGGTTACTTTTTATCGGCTTTTGTTATTTCTGGAATTTATAACGGATTTAAAAAATCTGGTATTGCACGGAAAATTAGTAGATTGAGATGGGCAAAAGTTTAAGAAAAATATACAGTTCTCCCTTCATTGTGTCAAAACAGTAAGTTTGACCAAGACTATGACTGGAAATATTTTTCCGCCTTTTTTTCCAAATAGAAATCAATTCATTATAGATCTATTATTTCTTGGACTTCAAAGAGCTTTTTACAGTTAAGATTATAGTTACAATGAATTTCTCACATCTTAAAACAAAAGAACATCATAGCAAGGTTTTATTGCAACTCATTCAGAAATCATGGTTTTAGAGAAAATTCCATTACTAATTTTATTATCCGGTAGAAAAAGCTGTTTAATGGCTATCACGGGCTGGTCTTATTGCAAATTTTTTTATTTTTATAAAGTTGTCTTTTGATGGATGTTTTTGGTTATTAAACTCTTATCTGCAATTGCTTTTGTAGGGTATTGTTGGTACCATCGTGATATAGAATGATGTATGGAATGGCTAGTTGCTGGATGTTGTGTTTGGTTCTTTGAACAGTTATTACGCTCTATCTGGATGCTGGCATTCGGTTGGAGAAAAGTTCTTCCAATTGTTGGTGATAAATTAATAAAGGTTTCCGTTTCCAGACCTCTTTGGTGGTTTCATCCATCGGATGATTTTATTAATCTTTACTTTTCTGGTTGGTTGTTCTGGGAAAATCATTCTTTATGTTGTGCCATGGGAGGTGATAATACCTGTTCTTACATTAAAGTCTACAAGAGTCTTACCTATAGAGCTCTGAATAGGTCAGTTAAAAAAAAGATAATATAAAGTGGAAAGTTTATCTAAAAGGTCCATGTGGATATAAAGAGATAGTTTCTGTTAAAAAAATACAAAGAAGCTTTATTCGTTATTGGTGATTCTGGTGCACCTAGTATTTTGGACAGTGCGTTCATTACCAAAGGGAGAGATGATTTGGGTTGTTCCATTTTTAAATAATGTTAAAATGTATCAACCACTTATTGAAAAAGTCAATGTTAACTTGGATATTTATGTAATCGAAGAACCTGGTGATGGCAAAACGGTAACACTAGAGATTTTTTTTTTTTGAGTCTGATACTAGTAGTACGGAAAGTTCAAATAAAGATAGTACCTTAGGTATCGAGAGGGACTTGAGTCTAAGATATATTAATATATATTATCATATGCCAAATTTTATAGATATGGTTAATGCAAACATTAGGAATGCTTTTTGAAAAAGTGTTGGCATTATGTAATATGGTTCCCTGGGAGTGATGGATAAAATTAAAAATGTTGTTTCTGCAAGTATCAAAAAGTGAGAGAAAAGTGCCTATTACTTTGAGGAGTTGGAAATTTGGTAACTAATTTAACTTTTTATTTATTTACTTTAAGTTTATACTTTTTTCCAAAATAAAAATCACTTGAAAATTTTTATATCATATTAAATCCATTAATGAATTACAGTAAACTTTTTTTTTCAAAAAAAGTAGAAGGTAAAACATCTAAGATGTTCCTTTATTAAATAAAATTAGTGGCTGCATATTTGAGTAAGTAAATTACAGGAATTGTTACTTTATAAATATTGAAAAAGTAAATCGCTTCTCATTTGTGTCTATAAAGTATAAAAAAAAGAAAATTAAAAACAATAATGATGTGTTTGATGGTATATTGCGTTAATTAGATATGAATATCCATTTCAGAAAGATCATCCAACTGAAATTCGTGTTCTCCGGTAACACCGGATATTATTGGCGACTGTGTCAATTCGAGATCATCATTACCAGTCAACTTTTTGTACTTACTACCATCTGGTTGAATCCCAACTAATTTCAGATATAGCCTTAAAATTGCAAATATCCATAACTGAAGAATACAAGCTGCACTCGATACAGTCAAAATATAAGATGAATGGTCAGCACCGATATTAACAACTAATTTTAACTGTTCTTCATTGGCACTCATAAACAAAACACCCGATAAAACCAAAGCAAATGGCGATAAATATTGGAAACTTCTGATTTTTCCATCTATTGGTGCATCTTCATCGTCCAATAAAAATGAAATTTCTAGGATTCTAGCTAATCCACCAAACATTAGAACTAGACCAAAAAATCCGTGGACTTTGGTGGAAATAATCAACTCTTGAACGTGTTCGGACATTGCATAACCCGTGAATATTAATGTTAACGCAGGAACAAAATTCCTTCTTCTACCTAGTGATAAAAACATACCTAGCATACCTGCACACCAAAAAATAATACCCATTGAAGTATGTTGATAATCACCATGAGACCAAGGTTCCCATGGTCTATGTTCTGTAAATGTGTTAACTACTCCCCAAATGGTAATGACTGTCGAATCATAAAATTCTTGAGAATATGGACCTTTGTTGACTCTTAACCAAGGTATAATTAAAACTAATGATAAGATAAAACCATAAAAGATGAAACTCATACCCATAATACCATGAGCGTTACATTGACCAGTATGGGAATCATAACAAAACCCCAAAAATGCAACCACATTTATTGCAGATTTGATTAATCCACACAATACCAAAGCGCATGACATAATTTTATAAGTTAGTATAGAAAAAGGTTTCAATATAAACCTAAAAATGGAATTTTCTATTGATTTTTCAAATTCTAATGAACCATATGCCACTGCACCATTGAAAATTGTGACACAATAAAAGAAAGCTAAAAACCATGCAGTTCCTCTTGATGTTTTATTTTCATGACCTGTTGGATCTGGAAATCTTAGAAACAATGCCTCAATGACTGCATAAATTGCCCAAATGATTTGTGTCAATAATGAGACGGCATGTTTGTTTGCAACAGCAAATGCTGCCGATATAGAGGGAAACACAACAAGTATAAATAGCGAAATCAACCAATGGAATGTTCTTGATCTCCAGTGTTCGTGTAGTCCTTCTAATTGTGCCTGTGCATCATCGGATGGTGAATCCATCACCATACCACTGCCTAAAGCAAAACCAGTTAGTGCTAGTACCAAGAAGGCATTCTTATTCAATTGTTTAACCATTGGTGTGTGTATAGTATGTGCTTATACCACTTGTGCTGATAATTGTTAAAAAAAAAGACAGAAGAGCAAAGTACAACCATATTTAAGCTTCACTTGATCCGTAAAATGCCACCGACACTTGAACATTAGCACTAAGAGTACCGAGCCATTAAAGCACCGAGTATCCTCCCACCCCCCACGGCACCTCGAGAGGCTACAAACTTCAAAAAAAAGTTTTGGTTTTGTCTTGAAAAATCGAAAAATCAAATAATTTATTAAAAGTTTTTTCTTTTTGTGTAATTATAAATTTTCTCGGTTAGATTTCTTAATTTGCATGCATTTTTGTATTTTGCCATTTGCTTGCGTTACTCGTATAGGAAATATCATTTACCAATTCTTTCATCAAATCGCTATCTAATGTATAAATATCGATGATACCAGTAACAAGGACACTTTGTCGCTGTCTTTTTAAATTTGTTACAAGGTGAAATTACCTGCTGGTATGGTGTTTTATCAAAAGAAATAGTTTTCTATCCGGTTATTGTAACATTTTGTTTTATACAAAATATAAATTTTATTTCATTAGCGACTCTATACATTATTTAATTTAATCATCAACTAGATGACTTTTTCCTGAACCCAAAAAGACTTCCACGTCTAGAGACATGGCTATTACCATTATTCGTAACGGTGTTATTGTTGCTGTTATTATTAGTATTATTGTTGTTATTGTTTGTAGTATAAATATCTGATGAAACGCTGTAATTTTCATTACCAAATGAGTGAAATAAATTGCTACGACGACTTTGTCTGCTCGATTCTGCTCCCCCTGTTGTATTGGTATCCATCGTAGATTTTGAATTCACATTCGTAATTTTTTCACCGAAAGATTCTGTCACAGTTTCTATGGTGCCCGATTGAGCAAATGGATCATAATCATCGACTGATTCATGCTGATTAGTTGTATAGTTGATTGATTCATTAAAGGTCAAGTGTGATTCAATATGTTGCTTATTAACTGGTGATGCAGTAGCTTTGCTAGTTTCAGAACTAGGGGTTACATCGGGCCTGTATGTGTAAGGTTCCTCATCACCTTCGGCGTATGATATGTCATTGAAAGTTTCGTTCGGTATCGTCGAGTTCAACATGATATCCTCAACTTTATCAGCATTATTAGAATGAATTTTCAATTCATTAAGGTCTTCATTATCCAAACCACTATACAACTGTTCTTCCATAAACTTATTTTCATCCTCGACTTGTTTATAAAAGAGCAAATAAGCAGTTGAAAGACCTGCACCATCACCAAAAAATTTGTAGACATAATCTTCATCTATTTTTTCCACTGTTTCATCATCAAATAATAACCAACCGTACAATTCTGTTTTAACCAAAGAAACGTAATGACCATGATATGGGCCTCCACCGATATGAACAACGACACCATATAATTCATACAATTTATGTGGTTGTTCGGAATCTTTAGTTGTATTATTAATTCTTAATGTTTTCACATATTCAACACGATAAAATAACTTGACCAATCTGTCCAATTTTTCAGAATATTTGAATCTTTTCAAATGGAAGGTTAAAATTTTAGGTAATTTATTTAATTTAATCGATTTTGCAGCTTCTTGATATGAATAACAATTTTCACAATAAAACTTGTTGTTCTCATTTAGCATTTCAATTTTAGAAAAAATTTCCAGACAATTAGTTATCGATGAATCCGGTTCTAAATCAATGGATAAATCCAAAAACTTTTCATTTCTATATGATGCATTATCACATGTTAAACACTTTGTTTCCGAAGTTAGCTCACCTTCGAAAATATCTGTTATGATTGATTCACTGTTATATTTACTTAAACTTTCCAATACATTATTCATTAAAAAATTCAAAAATTCATGAGCATCTTGATGTTGAGCATTTCTGAAAAGAATATTTTCCCTCTTTGTAACTTCAATTAAATTATGTGGTGATAAGACACCAGTTTTTGATGAATTTTCTGTAATGCATTCAAAGGCATCTTTTAGAACGGTAAACATATTTTCTTCCTCCATTCCATATTCCTTAATATATGTTTCGTCCAAATTGATTATGGGACCTCTCATTAGTGCTGCTTTTTTTCTCCATTCAAGAGTTGCATTTGGGTCGTTGACAATACCAACAAGAGTTAGATTTCGTTGACCGTTTAAAAAATAATTGATATCAAGCTCTTTTAATGCAGGATATTTTTCTTGTAATGATTTTTCCAGTATATGATTGTTGTGTTTTTTAGATGTAGAAAAGTCTGACTTAATATATACCTTTTCTGGTTGTTCTATATTAGTATTATTATTAGAATTATTTATATTATCATTTGTTGAATTTTCAAGGGTATCATTATTGTGATCAAAACCACTAACAGCAGATACTGGAGAATCTGTAGTCGATCGACTAAACAAACTTAATTTCCGCATGGTGGAAGCTGCTGTAGTTGTAGTAGAACCTTGTGAAGGTGGTGGAATTGGGGCTACCATTGATGATGTAGACCCATTTCTATTAGTAGTAGCATTAGTTGCCAAATTGTTGTGATTAGTATTGTTATTAGAAGTAGAAAAATTAAGATTATTTTGACCGTTAGCAGGATTATGGTTCAAAGAATGATGAAATCTACCGTTTTTACCGGGCACACTCAATTTTCTTTTCCTTTGATGCATTTCATTTCGTTTTGGATATTCTAAAATAGCCTTGCGAAATTGTGGAGTGTGATATAGACATTGAAAAATTGAAGAAACATAACATATATAACCATAATTTTCAATTCCAAACAGTTTATCGGAGCCATCCCCATATGGTAACTGCAAATTTGATGGATTTATTATTCTATATTCTAACAAATCATTTAGATCTGGGGATGTTACAATACCTTCAAGTATAGTGTCATTGTTTATCGAGGTGTGTTGGTTTGTCTTATTACTAAGCGAGGGGTTACCATTTAAATTCAAATTCAAATTGGAGATTGGTTGACTATTTCTGGAAGATGATGCTGTCGGACATGAATTAGCGTTAATGACACTGGGCACCAAATTGGTTGTTGCTTTTGTATTATTATAATCATTATCATTTTTGTTGTTGTCACTGTTATTACTTTTGTTGCTGTTGTTGCTGTTGTTGCTGTCGACTTTGGCTTGTGCAGTAGCACTGGCGGTGAATTTTGCATCGGAAGTATTATAGAGTGGATTTTTTCCATTTATAGAAGGCTTTGTAGTGTCTTCTTTGTGGGGCTTTCTATTAGACTTCTCATCGCCCCTCTCCTTGTCCTTAGACCAGGTCCTGGATTTTAATCTCTTCAGCATGGCACTCTTGATGTTTCAAATTGCGTATACTTATATTAGAGACAGCCAAGACTTACTCTGACAGAATCACCACCACTGAGCTGAGCCGGACGACTAATCCCCACACCTTCTAAACGTTTCTGCACTGTGCACTGTTAAAGATCTCGCTCAGCGCGAGAGTGGAGAATGAAGGGAGTGAAGGGGTCGAGAATCGAACGCAGAACACGGCCTCGTCTTTTTTTTAGTTTTCACTTCCCCTTTGATTTTCCTTTCGCTTTTCCGTTTTCCATTTTGCCCGATCGGGCAGTTAGCCGAGGGCCGAGGCCACCGACCGCTTACTACTTATACTATGCACGCCCTAAACCCTTAACCCTAAACCTTAAACCGTGTATACTTCAGACAGGACACGACACTTGAACTAAAAACAGTTGTTCACTATGCACTGTGCACAATAATTCTTGCCCTGATCATCATCATCCCTTGCACCGAGAACACATATATATCTAGCAACTAGTGCTGTATATAAATATTGTGGTGGACTTTGGTCATTTTTGTTTCTTATTTTCTTTGGTCGGCTATTAAAATTTGATTTCATACATTGGTCCGAATAAATATATAGTTTTATAATATACACCCCAGTTTACTTTTATCATTAATACAATCTAGAGTCCATCTAAAATTTTAGATACGTAACTGGTGCATTTCGTTGTTTTACTGTATCCAGTATCAAATAGCTAAATAGATAGAGAATCTTTTAAAAAGGATCAAAATACTACATCTTGGGCACATTGTTTGTTTTGTTTATATCAAATCATAACATTAATATCAACATTAACATTAAATATATACATATATCATGTCTCACCCATATCGACTGCAACTTTCACAGCATAATGGTGAATCTTTAAATACAAATGTTGAGTGTCCACCACAAAGACCATTATTAATTCAACCACATAACATTATGGCAAGCCAACAACTGGCAACAAATAAAAAGATACCACACCCTTTCTTACAACAGTTGCCACCAAGCTTGTCAAAATCTGTTGAATCTTTACATTTATCTTCACCAATAAATAAATCGTTTGCCTCTTCAATAAGAGGAAGCACAACTTCGTCAAGTCCGAATAGATCTTCCTCTCCAAATAGATCATCTCGTTCAACAACTTTACATTCTTCAAGGCCAACGAATAGTATACGTGCTTTATTAGTTGAAAATAGTACTTCAAATTTTTATACCTCGGATAAAAGCAGTAGCAGTAACAGCGCTTCTTCGAATGATATTATCAATACTGCCACAACTATTCAAAATAATAAATCTAAAGGTTCAACTATTCCTGAAATACCTTTGAATTATGGTGAGTTGGAAACTGAAGAATGGATAAATGAAAGTTCCAATAGTATCAACAATACAAACAATGTCTCCAAATTAAATAACAATATTGATATCAGATTGGTTGATGAAAATCAAAATCAAAATCAAAATAAGAAAGATAATAGTAATTTTACAAGTCCAAGTTCAACAAGTTCAGATGGTAATAATGATGGTAGTCCCGATAAACATACATTCCAAACGGCTGCAAATATCAGTTCTTCAAATAATTCTAACTTACCACACATTGATACTCCCGACTCGGATATACACTCGGAAATACCGTCAGAGATACCACCTCCAATTCCGCTTTCGAAAAAGGTGAGTGATGAACACATAAATAATGATACAGAGGCTGAAAATTGTAAAATTGGTAATCACAATAAAACCACATCTGTTATGAACATTCTGCATCCGGTCTTTAACAACATTGATACCGAGGATGATAATCCCTCTGAGACTAATACCAACCCTCAAAATGAAACCTCGGAAAATTTAATAGGTACAGTTGGTAGTAGTGGCAGTATCCAATCTGCAAATGTTTCCCCTCAAATTCCAAGTAGTAGTAATGTCAGTTTACTTCCAATGGGCACGTCTATTGAAATGTATAGGAAAAATGCTAAAAAGACAAAAGATCCTGAAACTTTATTTACATTTGCACAAATTTTAATTAGAACTGCATTAACTAAAAGAAGCGATAGTCCGTTGACTGATAATGAAAAGGAAAAATACTTGGATGAAGCATTTATTGCATTGAAAAAGTCAAGTAAGTCTGGTTTTATTGAAGCACAATATTACTTAGGTGACGCATTTTCTGTTGGTTTATTTAACAAAGGTAAACCCGATTTGAGCAAATCGCTGACCCATTTTGAAGCTGCCGCTAAATCGAGACATGCGGAAAGTTCATATAGGACTGCAATGTGTTATAAAAAAGGTTGGGGTTGTACAAGAGATGCAAGAAAAGTTATTAAATATCTTGAAATTGCGGCAATTAATAATCATCCTGTTGCGATGATGGAATATGGAATTTATGCATTTCATGGTCTAATGAGTTTACCGGAAGATATTAATACCAAAAAGAAGGGTATTAGTTGGCTAAGAAGGGCAACTGAGTCTGTAACTGAGCTAAGTTGCGGTGCACCTTATGAACTGGCATTGATTTATCTGAATGGGTTTAAAGATATTGTTATTAAGGATACAAATTATGCAATCAAATTATTATTCAAAGCATCAAGTTTAGGACATGCAAAATCTGCTACAATGTTAGGTAAATTTTATGAAATTGGTGACATTGTTGAACCAAACTCTGATCTTTCTATTCATTTCTATAATATGGCTGCCAGTTTTGGTGATGTTGAAGGTATGATGGGTTTATGCTCTTGGTATTTTGTTGGTAGTGAACATCTACCACAGGATTATGATGAAGCATTTGCATGGGCTTATAGAGCAGCTGAAAATTTTCAACACATCAAGGCAATGCTTTTATTAGAAAGATTTTATTCATTGGGCATTGGTTGCGAAAAAGATATAACTAAATCAAAACACTGGGGTGATTTGGCTAGAAAGCTAGAAAATGAACAGGAAAAGGACAAAAGAAAACAAAAGAAAAAATAATAATTGAAATATAATGTATTAACTATTTATTTGTACTTTTCCCCATATTTTTATTAATTATTAATTATTCAAACTTTTATGGACTAACACTAGACTGTCATATTTCACATACACATACATATTTTACACTCTCTTTTTATAAAATAAAATAACTAACTACATGCATTTTCATAGATCTATTGAAAATTTCTTTTATGGAATAGTAAATTGTAAATAAATATTTAAAAACGGGTTAATAAATATATCATCTATCATTAATCACAATGTTTAAAAAACGACATTGTTGAAAAGATATGAAATAGATTCACCGTTGTGTAATCTTCTAATCGCTTCAGCTAGAATTGGGCTTATATCCAGAATTTCTAAAATTTTGCATTCCTTAACGTGTTGACTTAAAGGCATAGAGTTAGTACAAATTATTTTTTTTAATGAACTACCATTTAATCTTTCAATCGCATTACCACTAAAAATACCATGGGTGACAATAGCTATGACTTCCTTAGCACCTTCTGCTAATAAAATATCAGATGCCTTACATAATGTACCACATGTATCAGCCATATCATCGACTAAAATACAACTTTTATCCTTAACGTCACCAACTAAAACCATTCTACTAACTTCGTTGGCCTTTGCTCTTTCTTTGTGAATTAATGCAAATTGGGTGTCTAATTTATCCGCTAAAGAGGCAACTCTTTTAGCTCCACCCGCATCAGGAGAAACCATCATGACATCATTTGTATCCTTATAATTATCTTTGATCCATTTAAGTACATTTGGCTCAGCATATAAATTATCGACGGGTATGCTGAAAAATCCCTGAATTTGTGAAGCATGTAAATCCATCGTAATTACGTGATCACAACCTGCAGTTGTCAATAGATTCGCTATCAATTTGGCACTAATTGGAACTCTGCTCTTATCTTTTCTATCCTGTCTTGCGTAGGGGAAATTTGGTATAACTGCAGTAATTGATCTAGCAGATGCTTGAGTACATGCATGAATCATCAAGAGTAATTCCATCAAATAGTCATTTAATTTTTCATATCCACCACAACCTGTTTGAATTATATAAACATCTTCATCTCTAACATTTTCATGAACAACAACTGCACATTCCTTATTTGCAAAATGGATTGCATTGATGTCTGATAATGGTAATTTTAACTTTTCACAGATTAACGTTGCCAATTCTGGATGAGAATTTGCAGCCAACACTTTAATATTGTTCTTTGTTTGCTTGTTAGACATTATGCTATGATCTTCCGTACTTGATTCCATGCTACCAATCCTATTTAACTTAGAAATTCCCCAAAAAATACGACAAACATTCATGCTATCAACTCTTCCCCCAGACTTTTAGCAGTAGCAATGCAAAAAAAAATGCAGCATGGAACGAAAAATAAAATTGAATCATCCGTGCACCAAAAATGTTTATTCTAATATCGATCTCGATCTATTTTCAGTTACAGCTGGTCCCTGGTCCTCCAACTAACGGCTAACAAGGTTACACATTTTACGTGAGCAAACAATAGTTTACAACAATCGTTAACACTAATAGAAAATTCCAATTCCTACATTTTATATCATTTTATATTTTTTTTGACATTAGACAGACATGTCCACCGCAGCATACAAAAGACTTAATAAAGAGTACAAACAAATACAGGCTAACCCTCCTTCGTATATTATTGCTAGACCTTCTGAAGCTAATCTCTTAGATTGGCATTACATTATAACGGGACCACCTGGCACGCCATATGAGGGTGGTCAATATCATGGTAGAATCACATTTCCTAGCGATTATCCCTTCAAACCACCTAGAATTAAAATGTCAACACCATCGGGTCGTTTTGAAATCAATCAAAGATTATGTCTAAGTATGAGTGATTTCCACGAGGAATCATGGAATCCTTCATGGTCTGTTTCCACAATTGTCACTGGGTTGTTATCATTCATGACGGGCGATGAACGTACAACCGGTAGTATTGTTACATCCAATCAAACTAAAATTAACTTGGCTGGAAAATCAAAGGAGTATAACACGTATTCGAATCCAGCATTTAAAGAAGTGTTCCCGGATATCTGGGAACAAAACGTAGAAGATTTAAAGCAAGAGGTAAATAAAACGGCTGCAGTTTCTGGAAAATCTTTAACTTCTCCGATTGATAATGATAAAGCTGCCACGAGTACACCTTCTGAAGCCAAAGTTGTTGATGATATTAATAAAATCGAGGATGCCGAAGATAGAATTCGTGCACAATTGATCAAATCGGGGTCTGAGAGAAAAACTCAAAAGCATCAGGCGATAGGTGATAACAATTATAAATTAAATACTACCTTTTTTGTGATACTAGCCGTTGCTATTGGAATAGTTTTTAAGTTTATAATGTAACCATAATTTTTATTGACTGTTCTTTGTATGTTTTCATCTTTTCACAAGCTTTTCATGATATCTAAACTATATATAAATTATTTTATAAACTATTGCATAAATTGTAAACTACATTCACATTTGAAACCAAATAAACCCCCTCCAGATCTATACTAAATTATTCTATCCTCTAAAATCAAAAATGATGCAAAATCCACCTCGTAATAATGATGGTATTTATTAATTTAGTTCTATAATTCCACAGCATACAATTAATATTTTCTTCTATTGTTTTTCTTTTTATTTTGGTCCAATAAAACAAATATAATACATTCAACCTTGAGATCATCTTAAACCTTCTCAATTGCAACCCCCTTCTTTAGCAAAGGTTGATTGGTTTATTTGTCTGAAAAATAAACCCCTGGATATTTCTCTATTCTATCCCTATTTGAAGAATAAAATTCCATTAATTAATCATACTTGTTCAGCATAGCGTTCCAAATCTTCTGTATCATATATCATTTCACATCTTAATGAACATGATGGACAAATTGCAATTTTTTCACCTTCTTGCAAATCATATATTGAAATTTCAAATCTGTCACCACAGGGACATGGATAATAGAAAAGCCCAGTATTAGCATCAAATGTAAAATCCTCAATTTCTATTTGATCATATATAGTCTCTGTTTCCGACATACCTGATTATTTGTGAAATATCAGTTGAATGTGAAAAATTTTTAAAATTAAACATCATTTGGAACAAATCAAGAATCAAGCTTAAACGTTATCTATTAAAAGAACGACACTCTGTGGGCTGAAAAATCAAAAAAAAAATTTAATGAAAAAAGAATCAGATGCCGCACTTAACTCACTCACTCAGCAAGCCCTAAAGCACGTGACGTATTTAAAATTAAATACCCTTTTCCTGTGCACGTGTACATTTTACAGGTGACTGGCTTCAATAACAAATACTTTACTGTGTGCGGTGCGCGGGGTCACTTTTTAAGTGCGTGCTCTCCGCTTCATAGTAAGCGCTCACCGCCTGCCTCCTCCGCCGAACCCCTCAGCTCTGTCGCAGTCACACCATGGAAGGTAGGAATTCCCCTCTGGCGCTCTCACTGTGTAGACCTTTTTCACTGGGGTATTGCTACAAGTTTTCTTAGCTATGTCTTGGCTTACTATCATCGTCTCTAAATCAGAACAAAAACTCTTTTGATCTTACTTCATCAACCACATAATAATGTAAGTGTTAACCAATATAGAATGTTATTATTTGAAGATACAAGCTGAAGTTTGCAGTTATTGATTTGAAACAAGGAAAGCATAATGAAAAAATTATGAAAAAATTATTTCCAAAAGTTATGAAAGAGTTTTCTTTGGAACTTAACTTTTTAAGATATCATTACTTAATGCATGCATATCTTAAAAAAATATATTATTGAAGGCTTCGAATTTATATTTCCAGTTGATAAAATAAAAAATTGAAACATTAAAGTTTATCAAGATCAAGTTTTTTTTAACTGCAAGATTTAAACCACATTAGAATTAATATGTTAACTTATTTAATACAAAATTTTGCTCAGTGTCTTCGTTTACAAAAATTACAACAAAACGTAATACTAACATTTTTATTACTTTATTTTCACTTATTGAAATTTTTAATACAGTCATCATGGGTATTTCAAGAGATTCTCGTCACAAGAGAGCAGCCACTGGTGCAAAGAGAGCTCAATTCAGAAAGAAGAGAAAGTTTGAATTAGGTAGACAAGGTGCTAACACTAAGATTGGTCCAAAGAGAATTCACTCTGTTAGAACTAGAGGTGGTAACCAAAAATTCAGAGCAATTAGAATTGAAACCGGTAACTTCTCATGGGCTTCTGAAGGTGTCTCCAGAAAGACCAGAATTAATGTTGTCGTTTACCATCCATCAAACAATGAATTGGTTAGAACCAACACTTTAACTAAAGCTGCTATTGTTCAAATCGATGCTACTCCATTCAAACAATACTACGAATCCCACTACGGTTTAGTCCTTGGTAAGAAGGGTGCAGTTGCTGCTGATGAAGTTAAGAAATCTAAGAGTGTCCAAAAGAAATTAGCTTCAAGAGCTGAAGAATCTAAGATTGAACAAGCTGTTGCTGCTCAATTCGCTTCCGGTAAATTATATGCTGCTATCTCTTCTAGACCAGGTCAATCCGGTAGATGTGATGGTTACATTTTAGAAGGTGAAGAATTAGCTTTCTACTTAAGAAGATTAACTGCTAAGAAATAAATATCTTTATTATCTTTTTAATTAATTTAATGTACACAGTTTTTATATAAAACTTTCCTTTCTAATCTGCTGTATATCTGCAAAAAAATAAAATATCAATCAAATAAATCAAAAAACAAAAAACAAAAAAGGTGTAATATCTGCAGAGTTGCAAGCTTGTTGTTTTACTTTTAATCACGATATATTTTTCGTTATTGTACATCCTATTTCCTACACCTAAAATTCAAAAATGTAATATTTCATTATAAGACATTTCAGTTAATTGAAATGAATTCATGAACCTTCATGATACTAATGAAAAAATCAGCGAATTAAGTGTATCCACTTTAACAAGTTAACCAATTAACGTTAAAGCTTCGTTTTATTTGGTGGGGGACTTGCATGAACGTTTTTTCCTGGTCCAAGCATTATCAGGTTTCTAATCAATTACTTTTCATGAAAACAATTGAAGACAAACAAATATCTCATACCTTTCTCAGATTTTAGTATGGAAAGATATAAGTAATAGAAGCAACTAGATATATTGCCGCCTTATTTCCAGCTTTTAGCAAAACTGAAAACAAAAGCCAATTTAAATTTCTAAATAAGCTCTTTATGGAGATGTGTAGCAAACCTCTACATCCCAATTTCTTATATATATATATGTAATATATATAAGATATATAATCTCCCCCACATTTATAGCAAATAATACAAAAAGTTGAAAATATTGCATATATGGATGTTAAAGACAGGAAAATGGGAAAGAGGCAGATATAAATATTCAACTGAATTCAAGGGCATAACAGAGAACAGAAAATGCTTGGAGCAGATAAAACACAAAACCTAGACTTTAGTTTTTCGGTTTGATGATCATCTTGTAGAATTGGGACTGGATTAAATTTAGCTTGTGGCAAATTCCAATAATCTGAAATAGCTATGTGAATGTGTATTCTGTCAACGCAAATCATTTCCTCTAATGATATGGATTAATGAACCTTCCTGTGTCAGACGTTATTATACCGAAATCATTAGATATTTCCCCTTGAACCATCTCGCTCGTAAAAGATTTGTTGTTTAATTTTCAAAACTTCAGATCTATTTAATTAAAGGAAATATAAAGTGAACACGTCCCACATCTAGTTAACTCCTAGCACACCATTATTGTAACTTCGCAATTTGAATTCTGAATTCTAAGCAATAAAAATATGAACAAGTATACAACATAATTTTAAGAGCCCGAGTAATTTGTAAAATTCAGCGAATATAACTTAGTACACGTAGTTGGTAACACCAAATGAGGCCAACCCAATATATATAAATATAGCTACTGTTTTCTTAACATTGTTTTTAATACAAGAACAATTGAGTGACACCAAAAACAAAGAATCTCTTTAGGTTATTAATAAACAAAAACGCTAATATGATAGAACATAGACGCAAGACGCGAGCGGTTATATTTTAATAAAGGATTCTTACTGAACAAAAGTGTGGTCTCTATAAGTAAACTTTGGAATATGAGTATAAGTGTGTGTTGTTGAAAAAAATGGTCTGGTTGGTAAATTAAAACTGCAAGGCTAGAATAGGAAGCGTAAGAGTAGGACAAAGAAAGAGTGGTGTTGGAATAGATGAGTGGGGCAGCCAATCGCCTTATCCCTTATCCCTTATCTCAGGTATCAGATCCGCCATTCACCATCCGCCGTCCGCTTTTTGCATTTACAATTTACAATTTCAATTTCAATTGAATTTCTAATTTCTAGTTGCTTGATTTCGGATTTCAGATTTCAGGTTTCAGGTTTCTATTATACATTGAATTGAAGTTGAGAGAAGTTTGCACTTTCTGCTGCCTTTGCCAGTTAGATATAGTTGATATTTAAAACTTGATTATAAAAGTTTATATAATGCTACACCTACATTTATACAAAAAATATAAATTTTTAAATATTGTAAAATAAAATAAATAATCAAATCATCATAATTCAATTCACCCAATGAAATGAATTCATGGAACTCCATGGAACTGATGAAATCAGTAACAATAAATATGTTTCCACAATCGATGTATCAAAAGCAACAATGATATTGGAAACAAACAGGTATTGACAAATTTATACTATTTCGCAAATCACATTGTCAACCGTAAAGTCGATTAATTAGGTCAATAATTTTAAAGAAAAGCATTCCAAACCATGATACTGTAACAAATAGATAATTTAACAATCATAAGGTTATAATGCACTCATATGTTACGTTGATGAAGATATAAGAATGAATCAGTAAAATCACAATCAATTCAACTGCCATTGACAGTTATACTATGATGAACAAAACATCAATAAAAATACAAATATCCTATAAAACCATCATAATTGCAAATTCATTTGATAACCTACAGCTTCGTTATGGTCATTTCCAAAGGTTAATCTACTTGAGAAACGCCTTCTCTCTTGATCATCTATAGTTTGGATTATCAAAACTTGATGTCTCTGAACTAACCATTAATATTTCAATACCAACTAGACTGTTGATACTGTACATGGCCCAATCCTTTTCCTCATTAACTAAATTTATTGAAATTTTCTAAATCATTGGATTTCTGAATCGTTCTTTGTTGCCGGGGAAGATTTGGAGGACTTATCTTCAGAGGCCTGGTTGGCGTGGCCAACCAAACTAGTCAATGTCCTTTTCCCGTCTAACTTTGACACATGTCTGAAAAAGATGCATTAACCTTGAAAAAAAAAGTCCCTGGAAACCCCTCTTGCTGAAAGGAAGACTCCAGATTCTATAGAATCCTGAAGAAAGAATAAGAACACAACAATATGTTTTTCACTTCCTCTTCATTACACCACAACACACGAAAAACGTTTTCAATTTTCCATGGCTCGTTACCGCCTCCGATCTCTCGTCTAAAATCTAAAAAGAGTGATTCGTCGCCTGTTGTCGACTACTGGCAAACTATCAAATTTACAGAGCAAAAATGCAAACAGCAGAAGAGATATATAAGATACAAGAGATAGGACTCTCCTTGCATTGATACTATTGAATGCTTCCATGTCAGCTAAAAAGGCAACAATTATTTTATCCTCAGATTCCGAAGAATCAGTACAGGTCTGTGTTAATTGTGTATCATCATTTAAGATCATTCAATAGTATCAATAAGAAAAATAGAAACCGGAAATTATTTTTCACAAGGTGAAACAAATGCATGCACCTGCATGAGTATTGTGCACATATATTGAACTATTGTTACTGTAAAATAATTCTACTAAAGAAGTGTGTGAAGTGTGTGAGTGCTCATTAGCTCACTGAAATTTCTGCAAAGGGAGGAAGAAACAACCCTTTTATATATTTTCGCTTTTCGCTGAACTTTGTACTTACAAAATTTAATATTTAATCACAAATCACAAATCGCTCCGCACAGAGGGTTTCTCTTTCACGTTAAGGGTCAAGGTTACGAGATAAAAATGCTCGATTTGTGTTATTTATATACACATTGCAATAGAATATAGAATAATATTTTAGTTAATAGCAGAGAATATGAATACAAGTCTCCTTAAAATTAATTTGCGGTTGTTTTAGCAGTTTTCTCCGCTTTAACCTTGTTTTTCTTTTCTCTTGTGAGTCTGGCAGTTTCTCCAGCTTCTGTATCAAGGAAATAATCCCAAAGTCTAAATGATGACGCATAATTTCCAATGAAGTGGTGATGATGTTCATCATGATGATCAGCACCAGCCCAAATAAATAAAAAGTGATGTAAAGATATTGGAAATTCATAACCAGAATGTGCATCAATTGCTTGAAATAATCTTAATGTAATCCAAACACAAATGGTAAATAAGTGTAAATCTCTTGTGAAATAACACCAAACAATCGGTATACCAACGGTACCAAATCCTAAGAGCATAACTTCAATTGGGTGTGCATATTCAGCAGCTAGTCCAAATGGTGCTGCATACCTATGATGTTGTTTATGGATAATTCTATAAAATTGACCATAATGAATACCTCTATGAAACCAATAATGCCATGCATCCTCTAAAAAGAAAAAGATTGAAACCTGTAAAAACATCTTTTGAATTGATGGAAATGGAACATCATATGAGACACCAATTTTTTCACATATTGGGTGGAAAAACCAGATTGGAAATGCTTCAACAAAAAAGTGTGATTTCAAAACAGATTTAGTACATTCCCATTGCTCTTTATCTGATGGATAATGATCCGGTTGAATTTTGTATTTTTTAAAATATGGTGTCCTATCAATAATATACCATGGGATACATCTACCAAAATACATCACTTCGTGGAGCAAAAAGAATAATAATCCGGTTGCAAACAAGTCATTGTCCATGTAAACGTAATAACTTGCCCATACTTTTTCAATGAAATTCAAACCAGGAATCTCCTTAACAGTTTGGAAAACTGTCGAGAAAGACTCTTTGGATACTATATCTATTGAATTGGTCCCAAAAACTCTACAATAAAATAATAACCGTAAATAGTCGCCAATGTTAGTATTGATCTATGATGTTATGTGGTATTCTTCGAAAATTCATTCAACGTAAACACCAAATATTTGAGAATTATAAGCTTGACTCATTTCTGAATACTTTATTTTAATACTTACTGACTCATGTAACTGTAGTTATTTTAAATAAGATTCTCTGTGAGATAAATCAATTATTAACCGATTAAATATCCACTGCAAAGGAAGGGGAATAGATAGAAGAGCCCAAGCGTCCACCTTTATATATCGGCGTAAGGTGTGAGGCGTCAAGCGTCAAGCCCGCGGTTTCTTTTTTCCCGCTCGTTTAGCTCGTTTATCGTTTAAATTGTTTCCTGTTTCTCGTTCCTCGTAGTCCGAAACCCATAACCCGTAATACGTACCCCTTCCTATTATGTATTTTCAATATCCACTTTTTGGAGGTTTGATAAAAAGTGCTGAATTATGTAATAACAATTAAACTACACAGGAAAACAAAAATGACATATATAAATGTCTGTGTGCTATAATAAAAATAAAAAATTCAAAATTAAATTAAATTAAATTAAATTAAATTAAATTATATCAAGAATCAAGCTGTCGCCTCTATTTTGCATCGTTGACAGCAACCCATTTTCTAGCATTTCTAAATAATCTAATCCATGGACCATACCCATTCCATTCTTTACTTTCTTCAACAGGATAGTAGGAATTGGCTTCTAATCTACAGACTCTTTCTGGATGAGGCATCATAGCAAGAACTCTACCATTCATACTTCTAATACCAGCTATACCATTTGGTGATCCATTTGGATTTAATGGGTACTTCTCAGTTGGAACACCGTAATTATCAACATATCTTGCACCAACTAATCCATTCTGTACAAAAGCATTTATTTGTGCATCATTTTCCCATTGGGCTCTACCTTCACCATGAGCAACAGCAATTGGAATCTTAGAACCATTCATACCATCAAAGAAAATACATGGATTTTCATTCAAGTCTTGTGCAATTTCTAATGTACATACTCTGGCTTCATATTGTTCAGATTTATTTCTTTCAAAACTTGGCCAGTGTTCTGCACCATTAATTAATGATTTAATTTTGGATAAGAATTGACAACCATTACAAGCACCGAATGCAAATGTATCGCTTCTTTCGTTGAAGAATTTGGAAAACTCAGTTCTAGCTCTGTCATTATATAAAACAGATTTGGCCCAACCATTACCCGCACCTAAAACATCACCATATGAAAAACCACCACATGCGGCAAGACCAACAAATTCATCAAGTGAAACTCTACCTGAAATGATATCAGTCATATGCACATCAACACTTTCAAATCCAGCTTGTTGGAAACACCATGCCATTTCTTGTTGTCCATTAACACCTTGTTCTCGTAAAATTGCAACCTTTGGTTTCGTAGTTAATGAACTAATATTCAAATCATCAGATGGTTCAAATGTTAATGTGTATGATAAACCTGGATCGTGGTTATCAGAGATTGTTGAGAATTCTTGATCTGCACTTTGTGGATTATCTCTTAATCTTTGTAAATGATATGAAGTTAAACTCCACTGTTCTTGTAATTTAGATCTTGGAGCACACAAAACAGTTTCCTTGTTGTATGAAACATTAATTATTTGTTCAGCATCAAAAGATGGTTTACCAATCACCGAAATGTGCTTACCACTAACACCATTAGTTTCAAAGATATTAACAAATTGTTCGTATTCGGATTTCTTTATTTGGAAAACAGCACCTAATTCTTCATTGAATAATTCTGTAAAAGCGTCTTGGTTACCTGTTAATCCAATACTTAAACCGCATCTACCAGCAAATGCCATTTCTAATAAAGTCACAATTAAACCACCATCAGATATGTCGTGGTATGCTAATACGTCAAATGAATTATGTAATTGAATGGTTGCATTTAGGAAACCCTTTAGCATTTTAGAATCACGAACGGTTGGGCATGAATCACCTATTTGATTGAAAACTTGTGCAACGGCTGAACCACCCAATGATTTATTAATACCAGCAGCGAGATCAACCAAAACCAAAACAGTCTCGTCTTTGTTGTTTTGTAATTGAGGAGTCCATGTTTTGGAAGTATCGCTAACACCACAAAATGAAGTTATAATTAAAGACAATGGAGCCATGACAGTATTGTTATCCCAAGTCATCTTCATCGACATAGAATCTTTTCCAACGGGAATGGCAACGCCTAACGCTGGGCATAAATCTAATGAAATGGCTTGAACAGCTTGGTATAATGCAGAACCTTCACCTGGAGTGGAAGCAGATGACATCCAGTTAGCAGATATTTTCACCATATCCAAAGTTTTAATATCAGCAGCAACTAAATTTAATAAAGATTCAGCAATACACATTTTAGCAGATGATGCTGCATCAATGATTGCAATACTTGGTTTTTCACCCATGGCCAAAGCTTCACCAGTTTTGATTAATTTGTCACCTAATGAAGTACAAGTAACACCAACATCAGCTACAGGTACTTGCCATGGACCAACAAATTGATCTCTATCAATTAATCCAGTAACTGTTCTATCACCAATTGTAATAAGGAATGACTTAGAACCTACGGCAGGTAATTGTAAAACTCTTGATAACGCATCCTTAATTGTAGTACCAGATAAATCAACTGGAGAAAGAGTAAGTTTTTTGGTGGTATCGGCTCTCGACATTTTTGGTGGTTTACCAAACAATAAGGACATTTCTAAATCAATTGGAGTAGTGCCTAAGAGCTTATCGGTTAAGACTAATCTCTGTTCACTAGTGGCAGTACCAACAACAGCATATGGACATCTTTCTCTTTCACAGATCTTTTTAAATAATTCCAAGTTGTTTTGTGCAACACCTAAGACATATCTTTCTTGTGATTCATTACACCATAATTCCATTGGAGACATACCCGGTTCCAATGATAAAATGTCCCTTAATTCAAATTTAGCACCTAAGCCGTTATCATGGACTAGTTCTGGTAATGCATTTGACAAACCACCAGCACCAACATCATGAATACATTGAATCGGTGAATCGGTGCTCAAACTATTACAAGCATCAATAACTTGTTGAGCCCTTCTTTGAATTTCAGGATTACCTCTTTGAACTGACGCAAAATCTAAATCAGCAGAGGCTTCACCTGATGAAACCGAAGATGCAGCACCACCACCTAAACCAATCAACATCGATTGGCCACCTAAAACAATAATTGCAGAACCTGGGGTGATTTTAAAATCTGATTTTAATGCCAATTGAGGTCTAATTGCACCCATACCACCTGCAATCATAATTGGTTTGTGGAAACCCCTGATTTCTTCGTTACCTTTATCATTTTTGACGGAAGTGGTTAAAGTTCTGAAATAACCAGTAATACAAGGTCTACCAAATTCGTTATTGAAAGCAGCAGAACCTAAAGGTGCTTCAATCATAATATCTAATGGGGAAGCAATATGGTTTGGCTTACCAACTGCCAGTTCCCATGGTTGTTTCAAATCAGGAATATGTAAATCAGAAACACTGAAACCGGATAACCCACATTTGGATTTAGAACCTCTACCAACAGCACCTTCATCTCTGATTTCACCACCCGAACCAGTAGCAGCACCAGGAAATGGTGAAACCGCAGTCGGGTGATTATGAGTTTCAACCTTGATTAAAGTATGAACGATTTCCTTTGTTGCAGTCCATGTGTTCTTCTTTTCAATGTTTGGAGCATAGTGATAGGCTGGGGAACCTTCAAAAACAGCAGCGTTATCACTATAAGCCGAAATGGTATATTGGGGATTTAATTTGTGAGTGTTTCTAATCATTTGAAATAATGACATATCCTTCTTTTCGTTATCAATGTTCCAATCAGCATTGAAAATCTTATGTCTGCAATGTTCAGAATTGACCTGAGCAAACATAAATAATTCAACATCGGTTGGATTTCTTTTCAATGTGTTCTTAAATGCATCGATTAGGTAAGTAATTTCACCTTCATCTAAAGCTAAACCCAATTCTTTATTTGCTTTAATCAGGTTATCCTTTGATTCAATAATATCAACATAAACTAGAGGTTTTGGCTTGTTTTCTTCGAAAAGATCATCAAATTTTGGTGTAGATTCGTTGATATATAAAGATTGAGTCATTCTGTCATAAACAGATGCAAAGCAAGAAAATTTATCTTTTTTGAAAAAATCAATTATTGGGAAACCTGGTCTAACACTTAATAAAACTGCCATACCTCTTTCAACCCTTTCAATTTCGTTACCTAAACCACAAACATCGGTAATATTGGTTGCTTTTGATGACCAGGGGGAAATAGTACCAGATCTTGGTAAAATTCTTATTAAATAAGTATCATCATGTAAAGATTCTTTGATTTTATTTGCTGAATCTGGGTGATCCCCGTCTAATTGAACAAGGTCATATAATAATTTATTTTTTTCATCAGATAAGTCTAACTCATTATCATATTTTAATAGAACCTTAAGTCTGTCAATTGTTTGAGCATCCAAATCACCTTTAGTATGAACATAATGAATTTGACATGATCTAACATCAGTTACAACGGATGAGTTAACAGAATTATCAATGTCGGAGATCAAATTTGACACTCTGAAATTTGATAATGCCTGAGAACCCGGTAAAATAATCATTTTTTCATTGGAAGAAGCCATTTTTCAGTTGATTGATAATGGACTTCAATCTTTGTTTTTGAGAGTTAATTTTTGCTTTATCAAGAAACTACGAAAAGTTATAAGGAGATGCGAAGAAGAGGGTTTTTCCTGTAAGAGGAACAAAATGATAGAAAAATTCCGGCTTGTCTATCTACATGCAGAAATAAATCTACAAATTGCTAAAAAAAATTTTTTGACTTCTTCCCTTATGCGCCGATCGACGCCTGCAGTTGTTTTTACCTCTATGGTTGGCGACCGGTTGTGCTCGCCCTTTGCATTGACATGTTTTGGAATAATGAAAGATAAATCTAACTGTTATCGGAACTACCAAGAAAGTTCGTATTAAAAATGAGTGCCCTTTTTAATTTTCAATCGGAAGATTTATTCAGGCAATTTATAACTTTATGGCTCAATCAAAAAGAAAGGCTGCAAGTGTTGACAGTCCGCCAGCAGAAAACTCTAATATAAAGCGATTAAAGAAGGAAGTAGTGGAGAATGAGGAAAGTGAAAAACGAAAAAACAATGAAACTTCCCTTAGTGGAGATGAAAAATTTGTTGACTCCAGTGAAGATTTGAAAGGCTTAAATAGCTCTAAAACAGAAAAGGGGAACAATGGTAAAAATTCCGATGATGATTCTGATGACTCCGATGATGATGAAAAATTAGACGAATCAGAAAAAAAAGATAGAGATAAGGAAAACAAGGATAATGCAGAAAATGAAAACAAAGGCGTCGATGAAAGTGAAAATAATACTGCAAATGAATCCTCTTTGAAGGAAGAGACCGATGGAGAAAATAAAGAAATTGGAATCCCGAGCGAGGAAGATGAAGACAATGAAGATCTTGATGCAGAAGAAAGAAAAAAACTGCATTCTTATCAATTTGATGGGTATACATACACCTATAAAGATAGACCTTCTGTTATTGAGGAAAGAGACGGTAAAATTGAATTTCGAGTTGTTAACAATGATAATACCCGTGATAACATGATTGTGTTAACAGGGTTGAAAAATATTTTTCAGAAACAATTACCGGAGATGCCTAAAGCTTATATTGCTAGATTAGTGTATGATCGATCACATGTCTCAATTGCAGTTGTTCGAAGACCTTTAACCGTGGTTGGTGGAATAACAATTCGACCTTTTGAAAGTCACGAATTTGCAGAAATTGTTTTCTGTGCTATTTCCTCAACTGAACAAGTTAGAGGTTATGGTGCTCATTTAATGAATCATTTGAAGGATTATGTGAGGAGTACTACAAAAATTAAATACTTTTTGACATATGCAGATAATTATGCTATTGGGTATTTTAAAAAACAAGGATTCACTAAAGATTTAACATTACCGAAACGCGTATGGATGGGGTATATTAAAGATTATGAAGGTGGTACGTTAATGCAATGCTCAATGTTACCTAAGATTCGATATTTAGATAGTCCAAAGATTCTATCGTTGCAAAAAGCTGCAATCTTACGAAAGATTCGATCAATTGGTCAATCTCATGTTGTTCACAAGGGGCTTTCACACTTCAGACAAAAAACTTTCAAGGCGTTAAACCCTTTTGATATACCCGGATTAAAGGAGGCAGGTTGGACGAGAGAAATGGACGATCTAGCCCAAAAACCTAAAAGAGGGCCACATCATATTGCCATGCTCACAATTCTAACAGAAATGCAAAATCATCCATCTAATTGGCCATTTTTACAACCTGTGAATAGAACTGAGGTTCCCGATTATTATGAGGTAATCAAAGAACCAATGGACTTAAGTACCATGGAAGTTAAGTTAGAAAATGATGCTTACGAAACTATGGATGATTTTGTTTATGACTGCAAATTGATTTTTGACAATTGTAGGCAGTATAATGGAGAAAATACCACATTTTACAAGAATGCTAATAAACTCGAAAAGGCTGTCATTGCCAAATTGAAAGATTTCCCTGAATATTCCAGTTGTTTAGACATTTTTTCCAAAAACTGAAATAATGCTTGGATTAGTAAATTTATGTGGTTTAAATAGCCACAATATAATATAGATTATTTGTATATTAATAATTAAACTACTATAACGGAAATTTATTTTATAGGAATCGATATATCTACACAGAGAGAACGACAACGCAAGGTAAAACCTAATCTTCCATTTTTTCATCATCGCGTTCTTGTTCTTTAACTAATTCTATAATTTTAGCTACCTCTTCATCAGAATAAATTCTAAAGCCACCTTCCTTGGTAACGCTTGCCAATTGAGCATTTGTTGAATCCAATTTTTCTTCCATCACTTGTTTGAGGACTTTCAGAGATAAAACTTCAGCTTCACTCAGTGTTAAGGATTTATGATATTCGTTTTGTAATTCCGTTTGTGCGCCTTCAGAACCCGATCCAATTGCCTTTGCATCGTATCTATAGAAAGTTCCAGAGGGTTCTGCATGATATAACTGAGGACCTTTGTCATTATCATAACCTGCAATTAATAATGCAACACCAAAAGGTCTTGACATTAACCTTTTTTCTCCTGATGCCCCTTCACCGAATCTCAAGGCTAAATCACAAACGGATTGAGTTAGGGATTCGACTGATATTTCTTCATTGTAATATAAATCGTGTTGGACAGATGTAACCCTTGCATGGTCAATCATTGATCTTGCATCAGCGGTCAAACCTGACATTGCACAACCAATATGTTTATCGACTTCCATGATTTTTTCAATACTATCACTTTCCAAAAGGGAAGAAGACACACGTTTTTCGACACTTAATATTACACCTTCACTTGTTGCAATACCTATAGCAGTTGATCCTAATTTAATTGCCTCAAGGGAATATTCAACTTGAAATAAACGACCTTCGGGGGAAAAAGTGGAAACACCACGGTCGTATTCACTTCTTGTTAAAAACATTTTTATGCTGTTATTTTTATGTCGTTTTAAATGATATATATGAATAAATGGTCACGTTTGTTTTTTAATTGGGAACCTGAACTTTGAATTGCGAATACAGATCGGTGAGCGTGGAGGGCAAACGACTTCTTTAGGTGTTGATAATGCACTAATACAAATTCATGTTACGAATTTGCGAATTGCCCAACCTTCAGTTTTCTCAGAGAGAGATGATGAGTCGACGCGCCGCTCTCGAACTTGCGGTTGTTCCATGCCAGAAAGCAGATAATAGGTCTACTCCAGAGGTTGGATGTCAGAATCCGGTGTCAGAGGAAATGAGCACTGAATGTGTCTGCATATATTTACGATGAAATGGGTATTTGAAAAGATACAAAATAGGAATGTTTACAAATTAGTGCAATTGACCTAATCAGTGTAGTACTGTATAGAAACAAATAGTGGGGTTCACGGTCTGAAATTTGAAGTCAGGAGTCAGATATGGGTTACAACTTGGTGGGGTTGGCAGATATCGGTGTGTACGTCTGATCGGGTATAACGAATCTTTTTATGGCCCTCATTAAAGAAACTTTCCATATATTCATATATGCGGGGATGTATCTATGTTACAGATATTTTTGCAGAAAATATGCATTGAGTTTTACGAATACTAATGTGGGGATAGTTATAGTAAATATTGAAAAGTACATATTTTATATAAGGAGTAAAATATAATATTAGTATATATATTATTTGCATTATTTTTTATGGGCTATTAATTATTATATTTCTAAACTGTTTCTTCAAAACTCTGGTCATGATATGATGAAGAGGTTTGGTTTCTGCTTGTCCTAAAAGTATTTTACGCTATTGAATTTTTTGAAAGTTTTTCCTTTTGCAAAATACGAATAAAGCGTATTTATATAAAGTAGTATCTTCTTCTGTCTTCAATTAATAATTTCAAGTTAATGTAAAAGGTTTATTGTGTAAAATATATTGAATTAAACTAGCAAATCTCTAGGATACACTTAACAAAACAAACATTACATCAAAATGAAATTTTCAAATTCTGTCATTATCTCCCTTGTTACTTTATTGACATCAGTTCAAGCTGAAGATCTAATTGTTGCATTAAAAGATGATATTGATAATAACATTCAGCAATATTTAAGCTACATTGCCACTCTTACTAATGCAGAAGTTTCTGGTATGTTGAGTCTTTACAGAGCAGCTCAGACTTATACTGATGATTCTTACACAACTTTAGTTGATTCTTCTGAAAAATCTGCAATTTCAAATTTTGTTACCGGTTTACCATGGTATTCTAGCAGAATTGCCGGAAACCTTGACGTTGCTGAAGCAACTACTTCATCGAGTGTTGAAGCTGCTACATCTTCACCTGCTGTTACTTCAACTGAAGTTGAATCATCTGCTACAACTTTAGAGGTTGAATCAACCTCAGAGGAAGCAGAAACAAGTACTTCTATTACAGAATATAGTGGTGGTGCCAATATGGCAGTTGTTGTTCCGGGCGCAGGTTTCGCATTAGCTTTGGGTGCAGTTGCCTTACTATAATAACACAAACTCGCCTTTTTCTTTCGTTTTTTTTCTTAGTTTCTATTTTTAATGTTTCACTTTGGGGTTAACAAATCTAAGATTTTTTTGGTTATTTTCCGGCTTTCCTTCTGTTATACTATCATCCCTTTTATTTTTAATGTGACAATAAATAATAAATTATAATTTTTTACGTTTTAATCTTTACCCCAGCCCGTAAGACATCATAATGATATGGAAATCACCCCGCCCGCTTTTTTCTCCGCTCTCAAAGCTCCGAAACCTCGATCCGAAAGCTCCGAGAGTCTCTTGCCTCTTCTCTATTGTCTGCTCATAGGGGGTCACTCCTGGTGGGGAATATAAGATACAAAACCATTATAGATCTGTTAGAATGAGTTTACGCTCAATATATAATATATTACCTCCGCTGATTCTAGAGTTATATAATAATAAGTTTCTTTCATCCTGTTGTCACTTCCAATTTCTTATTTCTTGATCCCAATACCTATTTTTTCAATTTTTTGACATCCCTCTCACTCTAGCTTGAACATTCTCTAAATTTAAGAAACAAACATTCAAACAACATCATCATGAAAACATTATCTAAAACTTTAATTTTTTTGCTCTTTTCTATTTTAGCCATCACCCGAGGGGAAAATATTTTGGTTGCCCTAAATTCGGATATCAATGACAATATTCAAGAATACTTAAGTTATATTGCTACTATTACTAATGATGAAGTTTCTGGTCTGTTGAGCATTTACCGAGCAGCTCAAACATATACCGATGATTCCTATACCACATTACTTGACAATTCACAATTAGCCGAAATTTCCTCTTTTGTTACTGCGTTACCATGGTATTCGAGTAGAATTGAAGCAGAAGTTGAAGGTTCTGAAAGTACAACAAGCTCAACAGCTTCCTCCAGTGTTGAATCATCGTCGTCATCTGCAAAATCTTCACCATCAGTGACATCTTCTACTGTTTCAAAAACCTGGGGGTCATCAAGCTCCCTCAGTAGTGCAAAATCTTCAACCTCAGTATCAGTATCAAGTTCTGATTCTTCTGAAAGTTCTGTTTTGTCTTCTTCATCGGAAGCTGAGTCTACTGCTGCTTCCTCTGGAACGTCAGTTTCCAGCTCATCATCTGCATCATCTTCTTCTGCTTCCTCTACTTCTGCAGGTGCAGCTATTAAAGCAGTTGCTCCGGGTGTTGGTATAGCATTAATGTTAGGTGCTGTTGCCTTACTATAAATTTAACTTTAAATTAGTTTTTACCCCATATTTTTTTTGCTATTATTACTCCAGTTTTCCTTTGTTATTTTATATCTTAAACACCTCGAATAAATGCTATATAATCTTAATTTGCTTACCAAATAACTTTGTTCCTCATAACTTATATGGGCTCGTGTATCCCGCTTTCGGCCACTCAAAAAAAATTATTTATATATAATCTCGTAAATAACACTGTATCTATAATGCGTAATTACTTGCACCTTGCACAGTTCACTCCTCGTACCTCGGCCGTAGGTGGGCTGTATTCTAGAGTTGAAAGTCGGATCTTCCCTTTCCTCTTAACTCTTAATCCTCTTTGCCCGCTTGCTGAACCGAAAACACCTTTAAAATTAAATAAAACCTAGGTATAAACTATTGTTTTAAGTGATTCTTTTTTCAATCTTTAAAGTAACTTGCAGATTGATTCCATTTTTATTTGTCGTGGAGATTTGAAAGTTGACATACATTATATATTAGCTTAGTGTATTTTTTTGGGTTTTAGGTCTAGCTTTGATATCTTATATACATACTTTTAGAATACAAATTGTTGTAGATACCTTTGACAAACAATTACTTATAAATTTTTTAACAACTTTAACAAAATGACACCTTTTATTTGTTTGCTTTTTTTAACATCTCTCTTTTAACTGCTTCTCAAGCTGAAAATATCTTTGTTGCTGTGAACGGCAATATTGATGAAAATCCGGAGGAATATAAGCTATATTGCAACCGCTACAGGTAGTGATACCGCAGCTCTTTTGAGTCTTTACAGAGTGTATCAAAGTTATACAGATGACACCTATACCACTTTAAGTGGTAGCTTTTATTGGCGGAGTATTCTGCTTATATCACCAACTTACGATGGTATTCCCGTAAAATTGAAGCAAATGTTGATTCTGCTAGTGCCAGAAGTTCAGTTGTGTTCTTTACTGCTGGATCATTAACCGTAACAAAGTACAAAAACTCGTTGGCTGTCTTTAATTCTTTTCTTTCCATCTCTTCTAAACATGAAAAACACTCTGTTTCAGCTTCTTCAAGTAATTGTAGTTTATGTTTTAATATATCGTCCAGTTCTGCAGCAAGTGCCATAGTGAATGCAGTTGTTCCAGGTGCTGGTATGGCGTTTGCTTTGGATGTGATTGCCTTACTATAAAGTAAAATTCATAAGATTTTAATTTATGCAATTATTTTTGTGTAAAAATTTCTATACTACACTTTTACTACACAACTAATCTACGTTACTAAATAAAAAAAACTGTTTTAACCTTGAACTCAACATAGGGGAAACATTTGTGGCACAATTCACGTGTCACTTGTCGCAGCACCGCTTGGCTGAGCCTTCTTAATATCTTTTGAGTATAAAAATGCTCAGCAATATCACATTTCGGGGTTGACTACTTTTATTCCTTGTTCTTCCGCCTTTTTTTGAGCATAACCTTTTTGATTGTTTTATTTGGCAACTAAAATGTATTTCAACGTTTTCCGCTTAATGCAATACATTCCAGGTTACTCCTTGCTTGATGGAGCGCTTCAAAATCTTATGGTCAATATTTTAAAAACTGGTACGTTCAGCTCAATTTAGTTATTTGTTAATTTGAAATATTCTTTGTGACTAACATGTGAATTTATTGAACATTTTTGCAATATTACAGGTCCTATTCCAAAACATATTTCTTTTGTTATGGATGGAAATCGTAGATTTGCTAAAAATAACAATGTTCCGCTCAAAGAAGGTCATAAACAAGGTGCGGATGCACTTGTTCGTGTTCTTGATTGTTGTTTTAGAGTTGGTGTGAAAAATGTTACAACGTATGCATTTTCAATTGAAAATTTTAGTAGAAAACCTGAAGAAGTTGATACAATTTTTTCCTTACTTAAGTATAAGCTTGCTGTTTTATCAAGTGAAAACCAACTTTGTGATAGTCACAATGTTAAAGTTAAAATTATTGGGAACAGATCTTACCTACCAGAGGATGTTTTGCAAGATATTGAAAAGGTTGAAGAAAGAACTAAACACCATACAAAACACACATTATATATTGCATTTCCTTATACTTCAAGAGATGATATGTGGTATGCCGTTGATACAATTGTTTCAAAAGTTAATAATGGGGAAATTTCAGTTGATGAGATTGATGAAACATTATATGAGAATAATTTTTATTATGAAGATAGCTCTGAAAAGGTGGATATTTTAGTTAGAACTTCAGGTCATACGAGATTGAGTGATTACATGTTATGGCAATGCCATCAGGATAGTGTTATTGAATATCCAAATACCTTATGGCCAAATTATAGATTTTATAATGCTTGGTGGACAATTTTTAAGTGGAGTTATTTTAAGACATTAATGATTCAAGATGCAGAAATTATGCAATTAAAGAAACCATCAAGAAATCAAATTAATAAAAGGTATAAAGATCTTCCAAAAACTCATCCACCCTTTGCGTCTGTTACTAAAGCCTGAAGAGTATTCAGATGGTTTTGTCTTTGCTTAAGTTTTTGTGTTTTGAATTTAAATTAATACTAAATATGTTAAATAACTTTTATAATTTGTTGACTTAAAGATAACCTCTCATCTCACCTAATATTTTTTGGTTGTATCCATTGTATCTTTTAAGGTTTTATGAATGAGTATAATTTTAAAACTAAAAAACAATTATATATGGTTACTAAATAAAAGTTGAATATATATTATAGAACTAAATTAAAGTAGTTAAAAATTAAATAAGTGAAAAATAAAGAATTGAAAAAAAACGTTTTAAAAATAGTAAGGATCAATGTAGTAGTAAAAACTTCAATTTAAATATGGTAGGAAAGGAACTCGTATTTTTTATTTTTTATTTTTTCAGTTACTTATGTGTTTTTTGTTACTCAATTATTGGTATTGTGTGATCTTAAAGCAGCAAATTCATTAAATGCAGCATCACCTTTTTCCAAATCCTCTTCTGGATTGTGAACTGTTTCATTCTTATAATATTGTCTCTTGCAAAATTTATACAATTCTCCAGCACCTAAGAAAAGCACAGTACATAAAAATGCCCATGCCCAACCCGTGGAGATTCCCTTTTGTAAAAACACATAATCATTGATAACAGGGATATAAATTGTTGGAATAAGAGTAACAAAACCTAAAATCACAGACCAAAATAAAAATTGGTTAGACCATAAATCTTTCATCCATTGAGTCCATGGAGTTTGGGTGTTTGGATGCATAAAAAATAATGATCTTCTGGTATGAATCACTTCCCAAGCCAAAATTAATGCACACCAAGTCATAGTAACAAAAGAAGCAGCTCTAGCCCTGAATACGTGTAGACAAGTTGAATCATAGTCAGTTCTGTTACAGTCACGCCCTAATTCACCATCACCGTAACCATAAACTTCGATAATAAACGGAATCATACATGAACAAGCCATTACAAACCCATAAACAAAAGTATCAGCAATTGCTTCCCAAGTAAAAACAGATTCATTCGCATCTTTTGGAGGTCTATCCATGATATCTTCAGCAGCTTTTTCAATACCTAATCCCATGGCTGGGAAACATGCAGTAACAACAATAACCCATAAAACTTGAACTGGTGACAATGGGAAAACTGAGAAATCTTGTTTATCTTTGAAAACTAAACCAATTAATAAAAATAAAGCTTGAGCAACGTTACATGCCAATAATTGAATGACAAATTTTTGAATATTATCGCTCATTCTTCTACCTTCCTCAACAGCATTCAAAATAGAAGCAAAGTTATCATCCGCTAAAACAATATCAGAAGCATCTTTTGCAACATCCGAACCATTTTTACCCATAGCAATACCAATATCAGCAATTTTCAATGAAGGTGAATCATTAACACCATCACCAGTCATTGCAACGATTTGACCTCTTCTATGTAGTGCATCAACCAACCTGACTTTTGTTTGTGGAGCACATCTTGCAATAACTAAAGGTAATACAGGTAAAGAATCTATTTGATCTTCAGATAATGCATCAAACTGTGGAGCAGTCATAACCATTGAATTAATAACTCTTTGAGAAAGCATATGAGCATTTTCTGGCAAAATTCCAACTTCTTTGGCAATTGCACTTGCTGTTGATGGGTGATCACCAGTTGCCATATGAACGGAAATACCCGCATGATGACACATCTTTACTGATGGTAAAGATTCGGGTCTTGGTGGATCATAAATACCAATCAAACCTAAAAAGTGTAGATCATTTTCAATTAATTCCCTATCCACATTTTGCCAGCCAGTGCCTAATGATTGATCTTCTGGAATTCTTGTTGCAAACGCCAAAACCCTTAAACCTTTGGAAGACATTGCGTCCATTTCAGATTCTAATTGTTTAATTGTATCGGAATTCATTTGAGTAACTTCACCTGTTTCTGGTTTAGTCCAAGTAGAACAAAGATTTAAAATTCTTTCAACTGCCCCCTTGGTATAAATTATTTCAGTTCTCTTATCATTTATATTTGATGCATAAATTGAACTCATTCTTTTAATAGATGAATCAAATGGGAATTCAGCCAAGTAAGCAAAATCGCTCTTTTCATCAACTAAATAATCTCTTGAATAACCTAAACGAGAAACAAAAACTTGAATAGAAATTTCAGTTGGATCACCTCTGGCTTTCCAATCCTTAACACCAGCATCATCAGTATCTTCGTAAACTTTTGCAACATTGGCCAATGATGCTGCATACAGCCAATTTTTAAAAGTTTCCATTTTTGGTGTACCTTCATATTTTGTCTTAAATTCGGCGAAATCCATCCAAATATCACCATCCAAATGGTCATCTTCAGCCTTAGCCAAGTTTTGCGGACTTTTTTCACAGAAAATAACATTACCCAATGTTGGGTTGAAAGGTTCATTAAAATCTTCAACTAAAAATAATCCAACACTTGGAATATATACTTGTTTCGCAATCATACGGCCTTGAGTTAAAGTACCAGTTTTATCTGAACAAATTGCGTTAACCGAACCCAAATTTTCTAAAGCATCAAATTTTCTAACAATGACGTTTCTTTTCAACATTTCCTTTGCACCAACAGCCATAGTAATAGTTAAAACAACAACTAATGAAGAAGGAATCATTGCAAGAGCAACACAGATAGCATAAATTGCCACTTCTTTAGTAACATTGAATTTTTGAGAGGCCATAACAACAATTGCGAAAACGACAGCAATCCAAAATAAATAAATTGCCAACCAAGATAATCTAATTTTCAATGGAGTACCATCAGAGGTACCTAAAACATAACCAATTGTATTCCAAATTGTCCAACCTGCAGCATTTGCATATTCTTTTGGGCCTGCTTCTTCTTTATTTTCAATTTTTTTGATAATTTTATTATCACCTTTTAAAGCTTTAGCAATTTTACCGATTTCAGTATCTAAACCAGTTAAAACTGCAATACCAACAGCTCTACCTTTGGAAACGGTGGAAGAAGAATAAGCTAAGTTTAAACGATCACCAACAGGAATTTCTTGATTAAATAAATCATTGGCATCCTTAGCAACAGGTAAAGATTCACCAGTTAATAATGCTTCATCGGTTTCAAAGTTGTGAGTTTCAATTAATCTTAAATCTGCTGGAATGGTGTCTCCAACTTTGACAATTACTAAATCACCAGGAACAACTTCTTCGGAAGGAATGGTGAGTTCTGAACCATTTCTAATAACAACTGCGGAAGGAGAACTTAAATTTTTTAAAGAACCCATTGTTTTTTCAGCCTTGAATTCTTGTTGTGTACCGACAACAACATTTAAACCAATGATAAAGGTAATGACACCACCAGTAATCCAGTCTCTGATTGAAAATGAAATAACCATTGAAATGATTAAAACAATAATCATGGCATTAAAAACTTGACGCATAATTATATTAATGATGGAAACTTTTGAAGTGTTTCCCAAAGTATTCGGGCCATGAGTTTTCAATAATTCATTTGCATATTCATTTGATAAACCGTGAACCTTATTGGTGTTGAAAAGTTCCAAACATTTATTGATTGGAATCATGTATGATTGTGAACCCGCATTTGTGAATCCGTCATCAGCTGACATTGAGGAATAACGGGAAATTATTTGTTCATCGAATTCTTTTTTCTCTGTTTTGTCATTTGACATATTCTTGTAAAAGTATTAAATCTAAAAGATGTAGTATATATAAATTATAGTTTGTAGAATGTGGTATGAAAAGGAAAAAAAAATTAAAAAAAGAAAAAACAGGAGGGTCGGAATGTAGAAAAGAGGGAAAGGGGTAAAGAAAAAGTGTCTAAGGTGGGAACGTGGTTAATTTAAGTTAAATGGAGGAAGAAAATCGAAAAAATCCGTTACCGCAAAACAGGGAAAGGTTTTCGGAAAAATAATGAAGAGGTGGTGATATGGTAAAGAAGCGAACAATGTGAGCGAAAATCGGCGTACATGATAAAAGAACAATAATATGGAAAGATAAAAAAACGATTAATAAAATATGGTAAAATTGCCGAAAATGATCACCTAGTGTGCAACGGGTTTAGAGTCCAAACAATAGATTTTGTGTGGGGTTTATCACTCTGTACTGGAGGGTCTGGGGCTTAGAGGTGTTTGACAATAGGAGAGAGATGACTAATGACCACTTTTCTAGAGTGTAGGGTTCTGTCAGATGTCAGGCTGTGGGGATGATGCATGCGGCACAAAATTACGTGGGAACCCCTCAAAATTTCCCAATGCAGCAATATCTGCCAACTTTGAGGAGCATGAATAAAAAAAAATTGCAATCTCCGCCAGCCCCGCCTCGGTCTAATATCCGATGGCGCAGTAATGACGTCATGGCACGTGACTGCCGTCGACGACCGCCTCCTGGAGGTATAATTGGCGATAACGTATATTTAGCCCAATTCTTGGTAGTTAACTTCCTTCAATAATATCTATTCTCTCATACGCAGCTGTTAGCAGATATATCAATTATAATTAATATCTAATGATGTTGATCTACATTCAATAATAAATTATGTAGTTTTTAATCTCTTAAATTAAATTATCACTATAACTATAAAACAAAAATATTATATTACTCAAATACAACTTCAGATTTGACAACACTCAATGTATAATTAGTGCAGCCAACTGACTAAGCGTTACTGAGCCACACGCGCTCATTCGCCACACTTCACTTGACTAACAAATAAAGCCGTGGGGTCTTGCCCTAAAACAAGTCGATCGACGCGACACGTAGACACACGAAAACCCAAAGACACAAAGACACGAAAACGCGGTATCTGTCCGCTACCCGCCACCCACCCCATTTTCCAGTTTCGTATAACTTGATACACCCGATTAGGGATTGGTTCACAGTGTTTTCTCGGATCTCCCTTCTTCTCTCCCTAACTCTTCCTATTGTTGTTCTTTCCCTTGGGCGTTTCTGTCCCAGCCTGAAAAAGACACGGGTTTGTGACTTTCCCCTTTTGAGAATCCTTTGATGTGATATTTAGCTCTCTCTGCTTTCTTCGTGTGTCCCCTATTGTTCTTTGCTCTGATAATTTTTATTTTTAGGCGTTATTTTTTCGTGTTTCCAGCTCTAATTTAATTAGCTAAATCCATTGTTTACATAACTTTATTTTCTTTCTTAATCTTGAGTTCTGTATACTGGCGTTAGGCCCTTCCAATTTCCCTGGCCAGCATTCTTAACAGGCTCTTCTGACAGGTAAGAATATCTCGCCGTTGTTAACTACTCTTCCCATTTGATACTTTCCTATAGCACTACAAGCTAGATAGTTTTCATAAACAAAACCTCCTTTATATATCGACACACTACCTGGATTTCCCATATACCTTACACGATTGCTCCCGTCATCTTTAATCATTCAACTATCGTCTTTACTTTTCTTCCTTTATCCGAGTTCACCGTCTTTTTCATTTTTTTTCAGTTTCCAAAATATTTAATCAAATCTCAAATAAAGATTTTAAGCATTTATTTCATAACCATCACTAATTTCAGTCACACAATTACACAGTCAATTTTTAAAACAAATAATAACTCAGGATAATACGGGATAAACACATCAGAACAATAATGAATACAAACTCTTCAAGTAGAATGATACCTCAGCCATATCATAAAAATGTGAACTTAAAAGTCTTATATACTTTCGATGATAAAAATACATTTCTTGCTAGATCTGATAACTCGATACTTGCTAAAATAATAACATTACCAAACCAACCTCCTCACAATGGAATTGAAATTGGTTGTATTGATTTGAAAGAATGTCTAAACTTATTACAATCAAGTTCGCCTGAATATTTTCAAAAAGGTATGGATTATTCAATCTATTATAAAGACATAATAGAAATCGATGAACCTTACGTGGGTTCTGGATTATTCTCTAAAATTACAAAAAATATTAAATCATCTACTTTAATAACCGGAAGATTATGTACGAATTTTATCAGCTTATATCAAGGTTCTTCTGCTGATACTTTAGATGTTAAATTGCGATTATCTCCAATCCATAATAGCAATACCCGTTCTAGTGGTAATGGTGCCCATTCCACTATAGTAACTAAAAGAAAACAATTGGACGCTTTCCCCCTATACACAGACAACATGAATAGTAGTCCATACACAACAATTGAAGAACTCCAGGCACAGCAACAACAACAGCAAAGGAAAAAGTTTAGGAAATCATCGGTTCATAGTATTAAAATGGAACCAAATAATAATAATAATTCTAGTAAAAACAATTTACCACAATTAGCTTTACGTACCCAATCATTACCATTTATTACAGAGGATTCACTTGCTCATCGAATTAGAATATCCGATATGATAAAATCAAAAGTTGACGAAGAAGTTGATGCCAGTGGAGAACGAATTTCTTCAAGATTTGCTAATTTCTCTAAAACTAATAAAAATGATGATACTGATACCTCACAACCAACAAGGGCTAGGAAAAGTAAGAGTTTTATTCAATCTGTTGTTAAAATTGGTGATAATACAATTAATGCCAAAACAAAAAAAACTTCACTGGCGTCTGTTAGTGAACATTCGTCAAAGAAATGTGTCAATTGTATGACATCTTCTGCTCCACCTTATAAATTTCATAAAGATGGATTGTTTCAACATGGTAATTCTGGTTATTTATGTTCAGTTTGTAATTTTTATCAAACAAAGGGAGATACTAAGGCATTGAGAGAAAGAGGTGAGATGGGTGTCAATGGATTACTAGATGATCCGTACATTAATCCTAATCCTACCATCAATAAAGTAGCTAATTTTACAACAAACACAGCAAAACGTACGAGACGAAAACCACGTTCTAAAGCATCCGGTACTAATTTAAATTCCAATCCAAATTCTTCCATTATTGAAGATGTCAGTTCTTCACCTCCTTTATCATCCTCTCCAATGAATCTGCAAAATGGTTTCACATCAAAATCACAAAAGAGTCTTCTATCAAATTCGAATTTCGTCAGTTCTACCAACGCTAAAAGAGGTAAGGTAAATAATAGAAAAAATACAAATATGCTTGATTGCATCAGTTCGACATCTGTTCCACTTGATAATATTGGTAATCTCAAACATGATGATTTAATGGCATTGCTTAAACTTGACTCCACTTTTTCTAATTATAAACAACCTATACCACCTACAGAATTAGATCCTATTGAAGATATATTCAGAATACCAGGACCACCATCGAGTGTCTCATCTGAACATTCATCGAAAGCTCAATCGAAAACTAACACACCAAATGAAAATGTTGATGAATATTATAGAGATTTTGATAATATTCCAATGGATGCGACCAAATTGAATACTACGCTGATTCCACTCGATGTTGATATCGATGTTGATGAAGAAGATAAGGAAAACATGCCACCATTAAGTATCAATACAGGCAAATTGGATGCTAATAATAATAATAATAATCATATTCACAATTTATTTGGAACTACAGATATTTCCCCAAGTATTCAAAGAATAATTGAATCATTCTCGAATGAACCAAGTTCACCGACAAAAACCACCTGTAATGAATGGAATTATAATTTTTTCGAACAGGATGATGATGATGATGATGATGATGCTTTAAATCATCGTAATAATGATAATCAATTCACCGAACGTGATGATGAAGATCCGGAAATTAATAGAATATTATCAAACGGAAATGTGAATGATAACATGGGTAAGAATGGTAAAGGTAATATTACAATCAATAACCTCAATACTAATGAAAAATACGAAATTACACCAAGGGATCCAGGAACAGCGCAGACACAACAAAATGGAGATTCCCCAAATGGAATTAAGACAACTACTCCGATTAATACTAATACATTCGATTTAAACATCTCATCTGTGAATAAATCTGCAAAGATGGTAGCTAACAATGCAAGCATTAAGACGATCATTGATGCTACAGGCAATGGTAAGGACAATTGTAAGAAAGATTCTGCTAATAATTCATTAAAAAAATCTAGGTTAACTATGCCAAGTTCTCCGTTTTTCCATCTCCATGTGCCACAGAATGAAGACAGCAAAGTTGACAAGACCGTGGACAATACCGACTCTTTAATTAACTGGGATGCCAAATCATCGCCAGTAACAGACCCAATGTCCTCCGCCTACGAAAAGGTTTAAAGTTGGTGTATAATTCATCTGTAACTTCTAAAACTATCGATATCTAATCACTAATCTAATCTCTATAACCGATCCAACTCTACGCTCCACACGGCACTCGGTGAAAGATGACGTAACCGCATCCGCTGTCCACGCTAGGCAGCTGGGTCCACCGCCCGGGGTCGGGGAACTGAACACTGAACACTAAACTCACACCTCTCACCTCTAACCCCTCGTCGAATCCTGTGTAGGGCGTTAGACCTTAGACCTTAGACCTTCAGACTTCTGGTGCCGGCTACGGATGCGGTATGGAGAACATGACACCTGAGTGGACTTTCTATGTAGAGTGTAAACCCCACATTTACATTTTCACGATATATTTCACATTGTGAAATACAATTACTGCCAAAACTCGATTAATTTGTTTAACAAAAACAGAATAACTAAACAATGTTAGCATTTAGAACAACTGGTTTTAATGGTTATTCCTGCAAATATTCCCCCTTTTATGATAACAAAATAGCAGTAGCAACTGCTGCCAATTATGGATTGGTAGGAAATGGTAGACTATACATCCTGTCCATAACGGACGATGGAAGAATGGTACAAGATGCAACTTTTGATACCCAAGATGGACTATTTGATATTTCATGGTCAGAATTACATGAAAATCAGATTCTAACATGTTCTGGAGATGGATCCATCTCATTGTTTGATATAACACTACCACAATTCCCAATCAAAAGATTTCATGAACATCAAAGAGAGGTATTCTCAGTTTATTGGAATATGGTTGATAAATCAATGTTTTGTTCATCATCTTGGGATGGGACGATAAAAGTTTGGTCCCCCATTAGGGATCAATCATTATTAACATTAGCATCAAATAAAGATTTAAGTTTACAAACTGAAATACTTGCTCCAAATGAACAAAATCCGCCCTTGTCGACCAAACCTGTTGCCGAAAATCCGGTAAATGATTGTGTATATCAAGCTACTTTCTCGCCACATGATCCTTCGATAATAATATCGGTGAATTCCGCCTCACATTGTCAGGTTTGGGATACTAGATCACCAAATCCGTTGATTTTGGATTTTATTTCCCATGGTGGTTTGGAAGTTTTATCATGTGATTATAATAAATATAGACCATCGATTATTGCAACTGCATCGGTTGATAAATCAATCAAAATATGGGATTTAAGAATGGTTCCTGATATGCGAAATTCTTCACTTGCGCATAAGAATAGAATAGGCCCTGCCCCAATAAATAAATTGATAGGGCATGATTTTGCCGTTAGGAAAGTAACTTGGTCTCCACATGCATCTGATACTTTATTATCTTCATCGTATGATATGACGTGTAAGGTTTGGAAAGATCAGACTGATGAGAGTGCTAAGTATATGAGTTCGGTACGTTTGAAACATGGTGATTCCCTAATTGGTAATTTTGATAGACATAGAGAATTTGTTTTAGGTTGTGATTGGTCTCTTTGGGGAAGGGGGTTTGTTGCAAGCACTGGTTGGGATGAAATGGTTTATGTTTGGAAAGCTGTGTGATTTTCTTTTCTTCGTATGCGTTTAACTACGTTATGAAAATGTTATGATTTATTACTAAGCTTTTATAATCTTCAGTTATTTTTTTATCTATATCTTCCCTTTCGTTATTTATGCCTTTTCTACACATTATTAAAAGGAAGTGTACGTACTTACAGACATGCATCTATTTCTATATAAGGTAACCGTTTATAAACTAGGATATAATACAAAAAAATTTACAATATCAAACCAATTGAATATCATGATTTCGATTACCAGAAAATCGTCCAATTTCTGTCATTAACCTAGTAACCCAAATATCTCTATCAACTCTTGAACGTGCTATAAAATTAACAGCTTTACCAGTTACACCCAATTTCGAAATTGATTTTAATAATTCTGTGGTTGAAATTGTATCAGCAGATTCTAAGTCATTTAGTGAAAATATTTTTTTACTATAAGCTGAATCAAATGCGCTACCATCAAAATTAAAATATGAACTAGACTCATCATTAGACTCATCATTAGACTCATCATTAGACTCATCATTAGACTCTATCCAAGAGCCAGAATCACTGCTAGTTATATTATCATCATAACTACATTTACTATTATTATGTTTTCCATATCCATTGGAATTGAATTTGCCAAATTTGTGTTTCCTTTTCTTTTTTTCCTTCGCCAGAGGTATCTCATCAACATGATCTTTTCCCTCTTCTTCTGAAGTATCCTCTTCTTCGGTACTTGATACCTCTGTTTCATAACTTTTTTGGTATTTTCCATTACAATTCATAAAAGCTCTATCACTTCCTGATCTTAACTCTGTTCCTGTTTTCTTTTTAATATTTTTCATCATGATTTTCTTTGAACCAAACCAAATTGTAAAAGATCTTTCGTATGAAGATTCACTACTTCTCCAACCATCAGCATAAACTCTTGGTAATCCATTTTCTCCTGAAGATAAACTGAAAAACACTTCACCTTTGGAATCTGTGTTAGACTTTCCAGTACTTGCAAACACATAACAACTAGCTAAAGAAATAGCCGCATATCTTCTATAATAGGCAGTATTTCTGGCAACTCCCCTACCTTTAGACCTCTTGAAAATATCGTAAACCACAAAAAATCCAGGACTCAAAACCGCATAATATAACTTGAACTGTTTGCTTTTGAACCTCCTACAATATAAGTATCCCTCCATGAGAACAGGTTTATCTAAAACATAAGAAGATATACTGTATAGTTGACTATCAGTATATGCTTTTGACAATTCCCATTTGGAGCAGCTTGTTTCATTTTCATTTGCAATAATTGATTCAAGACAATCATCAGTAGTAGTATTTAATAAATTAAGATTTTTTTCCTTCATTACAACATGACGTACCAAATCTTCTTGTTTCTTTAACGTCCAATATTCACTTAATTTACCCAAATTTCTAACCCATTCATTTCTTATCGTTCTGGTCGAAACTTGCAGTCTTAATATAGATCCATTCTCCATGATTAATTCAAAACAGTTGTCAGTTAATTCATCCTCAGTCTCTACCTCACTCTTACGTTCAGATATCTTCTTCAATAATGAATGTTCATTGTTTATATGATAAGTCCATGTGGCCCTACATGCATTTCTAACAAGTGCATTAACTTCTTGTTTAGAAATTAATCTGATGTCAGTAATTTTACAAAGGTCAACAATTGCATTTGCATTTGAAATCATACATGCACGTCTTTCAGCTTCATAAAGTGCATCGAAATCATGTTCTTCGTATTCTTCCTGTGTAATTCCTGGCCTTAACCATTTTATGTGATGAGCTGTTATTGGATATGGTGTAGATTGATATATTGTGGGCTCAAACAAGGATGCATTTTCCAATTCTTTTAATTTTAAAATATCACCTGCTGGTGAAATTAAATGACGTTGTGACACTTCGCAATTTGCTAATATTGGAACAGCATTGAAAAAATCCTGAAAAAATAATAAATTTTTAACTGTAAATGCGTATAATAACTTGTAATATTGTCTCCCAATTGTCGATGTTAATTTACCTCTTCTATTTGACAATTTAACAATAAAACCTTCCACGGGTAGAGGTTCAATTTGAGTTTGATCATTTAAAATATGAGATTCATGTTGAAATTCTCGTAGCTCCAATTCATACGAAGACGCATAAAGATTCCATAAAATTTGAATCAGAGATTCATTTTCTCCCAAAATCCATTCTAATCTATCATATTTTCTAAACGTTAATGCTAAAAATGAACGATCGTTTTTAATATCATACAAAAATTTCTTCGCCTTTGGATTATTCGGTAACTTACCGTTTTTCTCTAATTCGTTAATTTTCGCTTGGATCATATCTAATTTCCGTTCAAAACCTTTTATCTGTGGATATTTATAACCATTTGGATAGAATTGTAGGTTAATAAAATCCTCTGTAAGCGAATATTCATCCAAATTAGCTGTATGAAACGGCTTTATTCCAGTAATAGTAAATGAAATATTTAATAAAGGAATACTTATAAGAAGAGATTCTTGAGATCCAACTCTCGTCACTTTATAATTGATCAGATGTCTCAAAAAACTTAACCAAACAACAGCAGATGAAGTAGAATGAGCCAATAAAGTATACACAAAAACACAATTCATTCTTTCCTTTGTTATACGTATACTTTTATCTAAAAGATTTGCAAAGTTGACAGTAACATCATGACGAGTTAATACTAAGGAAAAATGACAATTTCTATCCTTCTTTGGCTTATCTAAATCTTTAAGACATTCCTTCTCGGCATTAAGATTATCCTTAAAATGTCCAAGTTGTTTTCTTCTTTTATCGATTTTTGCCTCTCTTTTCGCAATTTTCCTCTTTTGAGCCTTTTTCAATTTTTTAAAAGTTTCCTTTAAAGTTACATTTTGGTCAAAGCTATTTAACGTTGAGTTATGTTCTTCGTCCTCTTTTCTTTCTTCTAATTCATCTAAAGTTTCATCTATTGTATCATAATGTCTAAAGCTCATATCATCTGTATCAACATCCACATCCCTTTCTTCACGTGATTCAACCTCTTTTACCTCCTTTGCTTCTTCTTCATCTTCAATCTTTTGTTTTTTTAACTCCTCTTGATAAATTTTTCTTTTTAATTTACCCAAATCATCTTTTCTAAAAATTTTTTTACTTTTGAAAAATTGTATAATAGCCGGATAATCTAAATCATTAGTTGCCCTAACAACAACAATATATTCTCTCCATTTTTCTACGATTCTTGAACTTTTTTTCAATTCTGAATTCAATTTGAATTTTTCAATAGTTGAAACCATTACAAGCATTTTCTCCATTTTGATTATATCTCCTGCTTGAAAGTTTTGTAATAATTTTTTCATTTTCCTTTTATGTTCAAATTTATTAATCTCATCATTCAAGCCTAATTTTGCACCCAATGTTTTAGTTTTAAGTATCTTATAGGTATCAGTGATGTCATCATCAATGTCATCATATGATTCTTTTACCATAAAATTAAGTTTATTAATTTCGGAATTTTTAGAAAAGATACTGTTTGATCCATTTGAGCGTTGTAAATTAGTTTTTGCATAGGGGAAGGGGGCTTGTATACCTAAGGGTAATTGAATAGATTGCAATGTATACATACTTGTTGAATTATTCATTTGTATGGAAGAAGATAATTTATCAGAACGAGTATGTAAAGGTGTTAAGTGGTTTGTTGGAATATGAGTTAAAGTTTGAAATGAAACAGATTTTCGTTCCTTAGGAAAATCATTTTGGTCATCAATGAAGGCTGGGGATATTATCTGTTTTATCTGTGGATGAGAATGATTTGATAAATTTGAAACAGAATCTCTCGATTCAAAGGAAGAATTTATAATCCTTTCGCTAGCTGTTACATAAGACTCTTGATCTGTTTCTGTATCAGTATTTGAAAACGAACTGGAATGGGAATTAATATTACTATTGAAAATTTTAGATTTTAAATTATGATTTTTTTGTAGAGATAGCATTGCGTTATCAATTTCTTCCTTTAAGATTTGTTGCTTTTCTTCGTTAGATTTTTCTAAAAAAGATTTCAAAGACGCTGGATATTCGTTATTTATTCTATAAAAACTTGGGCTTTTTTCACCTGTTGCTATTAACGGCAAAACATGAGTACATTGATTTACAGGAGAAGGGCTTAATGAAGAGGAGCTATTATGTTCTATATCATCGCTTAAATCGTTAGAATCATGTGAGAAAAGATTACTATTTGTATTCTCGGTACATTTTGTAAGCTTTTCGGTAATATTATGGCAATTGTTCATTAACAAATGAAGTTCTAAATTTTGAAAATGTATTGCCTCTCTTGGAAAGTTAAATTTGGAAGAAAAATGAGCCGTTTTATTGTTGTTGTTGTTGTTTATTGGATGACAGTGTGGAGATATATTAACCAAAAAGGAGAATGGATGGAGTTTAGATCTAGGTAAATGTAAAGCACTATATATATGATTTGTATTATTAGATAATAGATCCATAATTGAATAATTTTCGTTTGATTTTAAACGTAAATTTGAACGTTTAATTGTATGTTGAATCAATGATGAGATTACTTTATCATGTGCAGCGTGATGGGCATATAAAATATTATCAGTATTGTAGGTTCTACTAGCGTTATTAGCATTGGTATTAGTGGAATGGATTGCATTTTCATAATTTTTTAAAGTATTATGTTCAAGATGATTTTCGAAATCATTTTGTAAGAGACTATTAAGATTATCTAAACGATTTATTTTTGCCAACAAAATTGATTTTTTATCCAATATCCAAGCATTTGGTATGTTACCCAAAAAAATGACAGTTGAAGTATTATAAAGTTCTAAAGCATCACAATATTTTAATCTAAAAGCAGTAAAGGAATTTCTTGGTATTTGAATGAAGGTATCATTAAGATGTTTCCCCCCTTCAGGGTTTGAGTCTGCATTTGTCATCACATAAGGAATGAGAGTGCAGTTGGAGGATGTGGCGGTTAAAATTTGGAGAGGGAAGAGAGGGTATAAATTGAATATTTAATATTTAAGGAAAATGGGGATAGATAATAGTGATCGGAAAAAGGGGCACAGATCATAAAGAATAAAGAATGACAGCTAAGAGTACTCTGACAATAGAAGATAGGGAATGCCATAGCGGGAGGCGAGGCGCGGGGACCCGGAGTTGGCGGAGCCAATGCCGAGCCTATTTTTTTTTGTCTTGTTGGCGACGCGTCGACATGTTTCCGGTGCGGGATTAGATTGTGGATTGGGAATTAAATTTTTTGCAATTCAGAACTTGGACGGATGGCGGATTTCGGATTTCGGATTTCGGGTTTGCGATTTGGCCCGCGCTGGACGCCGGGGCGGGATTATATATATACAGGTTATATATACAGGTTATAGTTATAGTTATAGTTATAGTTATAGGGGATTAGTAAGACGTGAAGTGCGTAATAAATTAGGAGAGGGCTCTCAGCGCTTCAACTCGCTCATGGCTTACTCAGGACTCAGGACACCACCGACCACCCCTTCCGCATTGTCTGTTTACGTACAGCTTTCACCTACACAGCTCCTTTTTCTGGCTTCTGGTTTCTGGCTTGTGGCACTCCTTCCTACTACCTTCCAATTAATAGTAACACACCTCCAGCAAACTTAAACTCAGGCACCTTCTTCTCCCTCAACTTACATTCGGAAGAGATATACATACCATACATATATATTATCTCTTATAATTCAGTTCTGATCCGTTTTGCACTCACAGCCCAATAATTAGCCTTCGGATCACATTCTCAAAAATTATTAAGTTAGAAGTTGAACTGTTTTTTTAATTCATTATATTATTATTTTTTTTCTAAACTGACCAGCATCACATTTATCTATATCTATATATATATATATATATATATATCATCTTGACAACCAATTTTACAGTAGTCTATTTATTCTCCAATATCTATTATCTTGAAAGAAAAAATTACACAATTCTAGTTAATTCAATTAGTACGTGTCCATTCATCATAATCATTGTTTATCATTTGCTTCAAATAATATCTATTCATTGACCATCCTACTAACATTTACCTGTTTATTTGTTTCCTTTCATTCTAGTACTTATTATTCATCATTCATTTACTTACTAATACATAATGTCTAATGATAATGGTAATGGGTTTAATAGCCCATTCGATGATAAGTATATTTTCCAGGATCCCCATGGTAATCATTTACCTTCACCTTCGGCGGGATATAAATCAAATTTAAATAAAAATACAAGACATTTTTCAGGCTATTCAACTTCTTCCTCCAAAGCTGGTGAAGCTGATGATTTTGAAGATGCCACAAGTTCAATAGGTAAAACACCAATGTTATTACAAGATTCAACATCTTTTAAACCTTTAAACTCAAATGCTCTCCAGAATATTAATTTAAAATCTTCAAATATAGATTCAAATGAATTAACTTTTGACGAACTTGATGAAAGTTATGATAATGTGGGAGATTTAAATATTAATAATAATAATAATAATACCACTAGATTTAAATCGGCTAAATATGGTGCAGATTCTAATGACGACGACGAAGATGATGATGGTTTGAAAAGAAATAAAACCACCTTTCAGAGGCATAGATGGGGTACTCAACGTAAAAAAGATGGAACTCCTTTAAAAAGAAATAAAACCCTGAAAAAAATAATGGAAACTTCTCTACCACCTCAATTTTTCCCCAAACATGGTAATGATGACGAAGAAGAAGAGCAAATATTCGATCATTCAAATAAAGATGAAAAGGATCACTCTCATATTACCAGAGCTGTCTATTGGAATTTGCCCCTGCCCGCAACAAGTTTGGATGAAGAGGGCAATCCTCCTCAATATGCCAGAAATAAAATTAGAACAACTAAATATACTCCAATCACTTTTATTCCTAAAAATTTATATTATCAATTCGGTAATGTTGCTAACATCTACTTCTTAACTATGATCATTTTGGGTGCTTTTGAAATTTTTGGTGTCCCCAGTCCTGCTTTATCAGCAGTTCCCTTAATTGTCATCGTTGTTATTACTGCTTTCAAAGATGCTTTAGAAGATTCAAGGAGAACTATTTTAGATTTGGAAGTTAATAATCAAATTACCCACGTTTTAAAAGGTATGGATAATCCAAATTTTAATGGTGAAAATATTAGTTTATGGAGAAAATTGAAAAAGGCAACCACAAGAGTTTTGATGGCTCTATTGAGAAGATTGAGAAATCAAAAAGTTATTGATCCTTTAGCTGATAATGCTGTTTTAGGTAGAAAATCACTAGATAGTATCGATTACAGAAGAAGTTTACAAAGAGAAAGGCACAATAAAAATAATAATAATAATATTCAAGAAAGTGACGATTTAAACCCATTTAGTGACCCAATTGCTTTAACTAATGAAGATAACAATTTATCAACTGATAATAATGATGATGAAAATGATGAGAATGATATGCCTCCCTTTGTGTCATCGTACAATGATAATTATATTGCACACCCAACTTTCAAAAAAGAATATTGGAAAAATGTTCATGTTGGTGATATTGTTAAAATTAAAAATAATGATTCAATTCCTGTTGATATTGTAATTTTATCGACTTCAGATTCCGATGGTGCTTGTTATGTTGAAACTAAAAATTTAGATGGTGAAACAAATTTGAAAATTAAACAAGCTTTAAAATGTTCTCATGGTGATTTGCTCTCAGTTGATGATTTAGCAAAATGTAAATTCTGGTTAGATAGTGAAGGTCCAAAATCAAATTTATATAGTTATGAAGGTAACTTAAATTATTATGCAAATGGTGATGATGAACGTGGTGAAGTGTGCAATGAACCTGTTAATATTAACAATATGTTATTAAGAGGTTGCTCTTTGAGAAATACAAAATGGATTGTTGGTATGGTTGTCTTTACTGGTAATGATACCAAAATTATGCTCAATGCAGGTATCACTCCAACTAAAAAATCCAGGATTGCAAAAGAATTAAATTGGTCTGTTATTTTAAATTTCTTGTTGTTGTTTGTTCTTTGCTTGATTTCTGGTATCGTCAATGGTATTTATTATAATCAATCAAATGTTTCAAGAAGTTATTTCGAATACAAAAATTTGGTTGGTTCTGCTGCCGTTAATGGTATTGTCAGTTTCTTTGTTGCTGTCATTTTATATCAATCATTGGTTCCTATTTCACTTTATATTTCTGTTGAAATCATTAAAACGGCCCAAGCTTATTTCATTTATTCAGATGTCAAAATGTATTATGAAAAATTGGATTATCCCTGCGTTCCTAAATCATGGAATATTTCCGATGATTTAGGTCAAATTGAATATATTTTCAGTGATAAAACTGGTACTTTAACTCAAAATATCATGGAATTCAAAAAGTGTACTATTAATGGTGTAAATTATGGACGTGCCTATACTGAGGCCTATATGGAAATCAGAAGAAGACAAGGTATAGATGTTGAAGAAGAAGCCGTTAGTGAAAGACAGGGTATTGCATCTGATAAAATTGAAATGATTAAGTTATTGAAGGAAATTAATAGAAGTTCTGTTTCCGAAACAATTGAAAAAGATTTGACTTTTATTTCTAAAAAATTTGCACTTGATTTAACAGGTGAAAGTGGTGAAGTGCAAAAACAAGCTGACGAAAATTTTATGCTGGCATTGGCTTTATGTCATAGTGTTTTAACGGAAAGATCAGAGACAGATCCAACAAAATTTGAGTTGAGAGCGCAATCTCCTGATGAAGCTGCTCTTGTGGGTACTGCAAGGGATGTTGGTTTTTCTTTTGTTAATCGTACCAAAAATGGGTTGATTTTAAACGTTCAAGGTGAAGAAAAGGAATATCAAATTTTAAACATTCTGGAATTTAATTCAACTAGAAAAAGAATGAGTGCTATTATTAAATTACCACCAACTACACCGGGTGGTGAACCATCGGCTTTGTTGATTTGTAAAGGTGCCGATTCTGTTATCTATTCCCGTTTAAGTGACAAAAATGATAAAACATTGCTTGAAAAAACGGCCGTTCATTTAGAACAATTTGCTACAGAAGGTTTAAGAACTTTATGTATCGCACAAAAGCATTTAACTTGGGCACAATATCAAGATTTTCAACAGCGTCATAAAGTTGCTGCATCTTCTCTACAAAATAGAGAGGATAAAATGGAGGAAGTTGCTTCTGGAATGGAAAAAGATTTAATGTTATTGGGTGGTACTGCAATTGAAGATAGATTACAAGATGGTGTTCCTGATTGTATTCAATTATTGGCTAGAGCTGGTATTAAATTATGGGTTTTAACTGGTGATAAAGTTGAGACTGCAATCAATATTGGTTTTTCATGTAATTTATTGGAAAACACAATGCAATTGTTGGTCATCAAAACTTCCGGCGAAGATGTTGAAAAAATTGTTCCAGATGATTTGAAGGATACTGTTCTAAATGACAAAAGTGAGATGGTTAGATTTCTTATTGAAAAATATCTTGAAGATTATTTTGATATGCTAGGATCTGCCGAAGAGTTGGAAAAGGAAAGAAAAATTCATGCCCCACCAAGTGGTAATTTTGGTGTCGTTATTGATGGTGATGCCTTAAAATTGGCATTAGGTGATTCATTAAGAATTAAATTCTTATTACTCTGTAAACAATGTAAGGCAGTCTTATGTTGTAGAGTGTCTCCAGCTCAAAAAGCCTCTGTTGTTAAATTGGTTAAGGAAACTTTAGATGTTATGACATTAGCTATTGGTGATGGTTCCAATGATGTTGCAATGATTCAAGCTGCCAATGTCGGTGTTGGTATTGCTGGTGAAGAAGGTACACAAGCTGTTATGTCATCTGATTATGCTGTTGGTCAATTCAGATATTTGGCACGTTTGGTTTTAGTTCATGGAAGATGGTCCTATAAAAGGTTGGCAGAAATGATCCCTTGTTTCTTCTATAAGAATGTTATTTTCACGTTGGCTTTATTTTGGTATGGTATTTATGATAATTTTGATGGTACTTATTTGTTTGAATATACTTATTTGATGTTCTATAACTTGGCATTCACCTCGCTACCTGTTATTTTTTTGGGTATCTTTGACCAAGATGTTGATGATTATATCTCCTTGTTAGTTCCTCAATTATACAGAACTGGTATTTTGAGAATTGAATGGAACATTGAAAAATTTTATTGGTATATGGTTGACGGCTTCTATCAATCCATTATTTCATTTTTCTATCCATATTTCTTGTATTATAAGAATGGCGTTATTTCTAACATTGGTTTACAACTAGATCACAGGTTTTATTTTGGTGCATTAGTTTCCACAATTGCAATTATTTCATGTAACTCCTATGTTTTGTTGAGACAATATAGGTGGGATTGGTTGACTTGTTTGATTAATTTTATTTCTAATATGATCTTATTTGCTTGGACTGGTATTTGGTCGTCGGTAACTAACTCTTCGGAATTCTACAAAGTTGCTGCACGTCTGTATGGTGCACCGGCGTTTTGGGCATGTTTCTTTATCGGATTCTTAATGTGTATGTTGCCTCGTTTTGCTTATGATTTTTTAATGTCTGTCTTATATCCAAAAGATATTGAAATCATTAGAGAATGTGTGGCTAAGGGAGATTTCAGTCAGTATCCAAAGGATTATGATCCAACAGATCCTAATAGGCCTGCAATTTCTAAATATTCACAAGCACATACATTAGAGGCACATGTTTCACCTGTTGATTTTCCTGCGCCTGGTCCTTCCTATAGAGATTCAATTAATGGTACTGGAGGTAGTCGTAAGAGTACATTCAAGCGTATGTTCAGTGGTAAACAAAATGGTTTCTCGCCTTCTATTCCTGGTAATCCTTCCGTTGAAACATTAGCAACGGAAGAAATCGAAATGGATTTCCATAAAGGTGGTATTAACCCAGATGGCACAATACAAAGTCCAAGCTTTTCTGTTAAAAATCAACAACAACAAACCATGGATTCTCTTGATAATACTAGAAGAAAGATGAATCTACGTGATGCGGATGACGTAGAGGCTAGAGGCTCTAGCCTGGAAAGGGTTAGAACCAGTATTGATTTACCAGAATTAACAAATGCAAGGAGTTTATTAAGTAATCTTTCCAAATGATCAAAGTTACCTCCCAAACAGATTTAGCTATTAACTAGTAGTCACTACTTTACCGTCCTTATTTTAAGAATTTCCGCACCCTTTTTGTGTAGTCGGATGGTTCCTGTATTTTTATTATGTCTTAATAAGAAATTTCAACTATATCTATTTATTTTTATTTTTATTACCTATATATACAATTTACCTTTTTTCTTTGAATTTTATTTTGTTTCTTTATAAATAAATGTCTTGTATGATAAAAACATTCTCATTATTATTAAACAATAGTTTACGCTATTTATAATTTTACTCTATGTTAATCTTTCAGGGAACATCCGTTGTGACAGATTCTTCCAGAATCCTCTGTCGTAAACATTCGTCATATCCTCCCATCCGTTTATACGGTTCAATTCGCCTCCAATTACAGAGTTGAATAATGATCTATCTTCTAGTTTCACAAACCTAACACGTCCATCCGGTAACTTCTCCGATAAGATCAAAAACACGCTTCTATCACCATCTTTAGGAATAAATTCATATAATAATTCATATTTAACTAATTCACTAATGTAATCCCATTTGGCGGTTTCATTTGTGGTAACACCAAGATAAACGGACCATAGAATCTCACCTAAGAAAAAAGAAACCACCGGAAAAAGTAGCATACATAAAAGCATCATTATTCCTGAAATTTCATTTGTAAAGTTTGTTTGTTTCATCAACTTCCAATATTTCATTAAAATAGATACTGAGTCAATGTTTTGTGACAAATCTAGTGAGTATTTCAAAGATAGGTTTAAAGTCTTGTAACATAAACAACCACCGGCTAGAAATATGTAACAAATCGAAAATAAAAATGTCAGAAACCATCGATAAGTATAGTATGCAACATCGTTATTCAACCATATACAGTGATGATCAAACATTAGCACACATTTATCACAACTCGAGCAGTGTTTACTTCTTGCGGGTTTTTCAATCTTACATGTTGGACATTCAGTTGCAAAAAATATTAAGTTATCATAGGGAAATTCCAATTGAAGTTTCATCTGCTGATCATGATCCAAGAGAACACCAGGTTCAATATATCCAGGATCTGATAAAACAGCTAATATAAAGGAGATGTAGTTTGTGACAATTGCTGGAAACATTAATATCCAATATCTGAAATCGATTCCAATAATTCTCTCGGGTTGCTTCATTCTTTCAAATTTTTCAAGTTGTGGATAGGTATACTGGAAAAAATATTGTAAACATTTTGTAAAAATAAAGAGGTAAAATGCAGGTATTACCCACCCTAAATACCATTGTATTCTTCTTTGTACATATTCTGACAATAGCAATCCATTGAATAGTTTTTGATCTATTAGAATGAAATAATACTTTAATATTCCTAAAAACTTATCAACTAGTAAAATATGTAATCGGTGAATTATTGTACCTCGATAATTAGGAAGATCTCCCAATAACACGATGAATGCAACTGTTGTCAAAAAGAGGATCAACCCAATGATGAAATAAAATAAAGACATTTCGGTTTTGTTTGCGCCAGGTAAGTATAGAACCATGTAAAAAAAAGAAATAGTTGAAATCTGCAATACGTAACAGATATAATCCAAATTCTAAAATGATAATAGAAAAAAAATTCAAAAATATGACAGCTGTGGGGTTCGAACCCACGCCTCCGAAGAGACCAGGACCTTAACCTGACGCCTTAGACCACTCGGCCAAGCTGCCCTTTTTATCACAGATGTATACAAGTGGAAAAGAGACAATATCTTCCGTCGATCGTCGTCATATATTTGTGTGTAGAAAAGGATTACGTAACACCAAAAGTAGTTGGCATAAATAATAGTAACAGAACAGAGCACTGGTTGATAACCTAAGGCATACAATAGATGGCATACAATATATGATAACAGAACATGGTAACAGAATACAATCAAATAATACAGCTTAGCATATATTGTGCTAAGTTGGGACATAAGTGGAGGAAGCATAAAAGACTATTATTAACGAGTCAATGATACAGAATACTGATACAACAATACCGAATAAAGGAACAGAACATCGAATATCTGATTACTATATAAGACCTTGTTAGTTCCCAATTTTATAGCTGTCTTTATGGATGGGCATGATTAATATACAGAGGAGTACTAGAAGAGATTTATTTAAATTAAGTTCTCATCAAGTTAATTACCATCACCTTAGTCTCCATTCTTGTGCCTATCGTCGCTGTAGTTTGGAGAGTCAAAGTATCCAATAGTGTTTACCATTATTGTCATTTAGGTTCAACACTCACTCACGTGGCCGTCTCAGTTATATAACAGAATCGAATACTGTATTGTTTCTTAAAGTTACTCCAGATTAATGTCCTCAAATCATTTCCTTTGAATTCCTCGTGCATAATCCAAGATAATGCGGCCCCTTGAAATTTGATAATCGCTAATTGAGTTCTCTGAATATCCGGAATTTGGTTTAGGTTAAAAATATTTTCCAATTGAAACATCCAATGTTTAGCCTGTTGTTTAGCTTACGCAGTACTTAAATATTTATCATTTTTATCTGGGTTTCCGCAAAATAATGGATACTTATTGATATCAGCATAAGGTAAATAGTTAAAAGTTCTTGAAGTACGTGTAGTGCCGGTTGTTGTAAGTTGATTATTCTATGTGTAGTATCCATACTTGTATGTGTCTATTTGAATCTATTATTTTCTATATTTTATATATATAACTATATCTAATATACTATAAACCTATAAAATCAAATGACCATTATGAAAGAGGGAATTCTCTTTCATCTATATACTCTAGTACTCAATAACCTTGAGTACATGTAAACTGTTCCCAGATAGGTAAATCCCATAGGTTCAGATTAACCTGATTTGAATACCAGAACAATTTACTACACCTTCATTGGTAGATTGACACTCACCAGCATCTTCTGCATAAAAAAAATCCGATATAGTTAGCTAAGTTTTTTTGATATCTTCATTTCGTATCACCCAATCACAACAGAGAGTCAAAGTATCCAATAGTAAATGCTACTTATTCTAATTATATTTTATTTTCCTATTCTTCCCACTTTGAGCTAAGACACAGGTAGGTCGCCGTCTCAGTTAAATAACTCAACAACTGGGCGTGTGGCGTAGTTGGTAGCGCGTTCGCCTTGCAAGCGAAAGGTCATCGGTTCGACTCCGGTCTCGTCCAATATTTTTTTGCATTTTTCTCTTTTTGCAGAAAATTGGGGTATTTAACAATTTTTGGGTTTCGAATTTAGTTGAATAAAATTGTACTTTATTTGTCAAAAGTTCCCTTTTTTCAATTAAAGAATAGCAGTAAAATCACAGCATACACTTTTTTTCTATTCTCAATTCTTAACGAACTATGGGTAATTCTGCATCTAAAACTACAAGGACGTTGGGCAGGACACTCCCACATGGAAACCAACCTTTGAGATATGACAATCAACCGTTAATTAATAATTTGAAGAAACAAGTTACTACCAATCACTTAAAGGGGAAACCTAGTGAAAATACATTTGAAACTAATGAAAACAAACAACCGCAGGTTTTCACGGAGAGGCCGCCTAAAGAACTTGAACAAATGGGTGATACAGATGCAACAAGTAGTAAATTTGAGGGGAACAAGTTATTTGAAGAAGCCGTTAACGCTGGACTTGTTCAAATTAAAGATGATATTGCTAAACAGACGTTCAATTCTAACCACGAGTCAATCAGGGTTTTGAAGAATAGAGAAAATGTTGAAAAACAGTACGAAGGATTGTTTATCCCCAAAGATGCAGATAAACCGGATACCCCAGAAAGATTTTTAAGTGAAGAAGATAAAAGAAATTTCAGAGATCCTGACTTAATGAAGAAAAAACTCAGAAAATCTGAATTAAATGCATTTGGATTATTTGACTCGAACAGGTTAACCGATTTGATTATTGATTACAAGGTTATTGGCGAATCTGAATTTAATAAAAATGCAAAAAAAGGTAAGGTTAATGACGAAAATATAAGTAAATTACAAAAATATATAGATGAAGGCATAATAAACCTACCAACACATAAAGTTACTTTACATGAATCAATTGATCCAGAATCTAGACATGTTAAACAAAAATTAATTATTGTCAAAGATGATTGGGTTAAGACTATTAAGGAAGACATTGAGCAAGAAGAAAAGAACAAGCTTAACCATAAGACGACATCTAAGAAAGATTCAGAAGTTTTTGAACAGTTTAAGATGTTGGAAAATTTGGTCAGTAAATCTCAAATAAGTACGAAAAAGTCAGATGGTCCAGAGGACAAAGTTGAAACTGTCATGAATAGACCTAAAAAACAGTTAGTTAAGGAAATAAAGAAGATGTTGTAAATTTTTATAGAAAATTCGTGTTCTGTACATAAACTATATATAAAAAAGCTCAAGTTATTCGTAAAAATATATCCAATCAATTCATAATGTTGTCAAAAGAAACTCTTGTCATATTTTCAAATATTTTATCGATCGAATTCTTAGGTTGAATAATATCCGACTTTTCACGCTCGATAACAAATAGACACTCATCAATCTTAATGTAACGAAGTGGATGTGATTCAGCAACATCTTCGAGTAAAGATTTTGGTAAATAAATGATTCTCCACCATTGATCAAAAATTCCGGGATACATATTACCCAACCCAAAATGCATTGGTACTGCACTTGAACCAACCACCCAAAAGTTAGTTAAGTTTGGAATGTTTTGAAATAACAATTTCTTGCATAACAAAATGTATTCAAAGTGAACTTGAATCCTTAAGGATTTGAGATTTTCAAAGCTGGTGGAAACTAACTGCAACAAATGCTCTTTTTGCAGTTGTTCTTCTAAATTTATTAAATTTTTTTCAGATTTGATTTCTATGGATAATTTTTCAAGGGAAGCATGTTGCCTTAAAACTACCATTGTCAGATATTTATTTATTAACGCATTTAGCGGAGTATCCTGCATACTATTATATCTAATTGTTAAATCCAATTCTTTAATTTGATTAGTTTTGGTATATTCATTAAAAAAATCGGGTATTAAATCATCAACAGTTGATCTCAGATCCAGTCTTACATAGTCTAAATTACAAGCATTGCAATTTTTATAAAACGTGTGTAATAAAGATTCTTTAGGTAAAGAAGCTATTATTCCAATATCTGACAATTCTAGATACTTTAGGTTTTCAAAAAGAGGAAAATTGTGATTTTCATTTTCGTTTGACAATAGGGATTGATTGAAATTAATTGATGTTAAACTTAAACTTTTTAAATTTTCATAAAAATTTAGACGGAAAAGTACATAATTACTTGATTTTAATTTCTGACCTGAAAAGTTAAGTAAATCGCATAATTTAAAAGTTTTATGCAATGACTCTAATTTTAAATTTTGTAACTTCCAATTATTATCGTAATCAATCAATTTCAATATATCGTCCAGTTGAATTTCTTGCTTAATGGGACCAATACTTAACGTGTTAAGATTTTGAAATTTATAATTTTCTTCCTTGTTGTCATCAATTATTAAATCGATAAATGGTTTACTGGATAAATGTTTATTAATGGTAAATTTCAAAGCAGTTAAAGTTTCCCTTGAATACTTATCATTCAGTAACTGCTTTAAAATAGCTAACCCGACCGGATTATCTAGGCAAATATCATTCAACCTTGCCCTTTTAAAAAAGGATATACCACTCTTTCCACTTAGAAACGACTCAAAGTCATAAAATTCTTCCGGCAAACTTGTGACTCTAAACTTTTTAATATATTTCCAAAGTATCTCTTTAGCATTCAAAATTCTCATAAACGACAAAAAATTAAATTTGGTTTTAATGTATGTCGTATTTTTTCTCAAATATTCTTTTTCAAATTGTGAAAAATTGCGATCTATTGTTATTGATCTGTATAATATTGGAGTTGTCAAATTCAAAAATAACTGACATGTTTTGCACAACGAAATCAAATCAAACTGTGTCAAGTGTCTTGAAATTAATTCAAAAATGTCTGGTATAAATAATTCTGCAATTTGCTCGTTATGATTATCCACAGTCATTATTGTATGTATGTCGTAGCAAATAAACTATGGGTAACGTTTATCTTGTGAGTTAAAAATGTGTTAAAATTATATCAGCATATCAGAAACGTTTACATAAACAAAACTAAGCAACCTAAACACACCTTTTATATTAGAAACACCCTAATTGAAACCCCTATTGTGGAAAACAACGGATCACGGCCAAGGAGAAGATACCAAAAGAACGGAGGAGGAAACTCCTCTTAGTTTAATCAACGAAAAGAGCGATAAACCCGTAACCGCTGCGTGTGTTCAGGGACCCGGGACTCGATGTTTTCATGCTGGACACCTGTTGTTATAATACAATCTCTAAGGGCACACCTTTTTGAGAGTAGGATAGGATTACTTGACCAGCTTGTCACGTTTTTAATTAGAACACTTCATTTTCTACAATATTTATATGTCTTCATCATTTCAAAATTTTCAGGTAGGGACCCCAAGATCACCATTAAAGCAAAAATTTAATGGTACCTATTCAGATACGGAGGATCCACTGTCTGCAATTCAATCACAAAGTACCGAACTTTCAGGATTAGGACTAGGAATAGATCTCGATTTTGAAGGAAGTGAGATTGACAAAGATATACTGGATAATATCAGTGAAACTTCATCTGTCTCATTTGAATTATATGATGATAAATTTTCTCGAGAGAAACTTATTTCACAGATTCAAGAGGAAACCAATCATAATGATGGTAAGGATTTTAACGCTGGTGAGTTTTTATTGAAGTATTACAAATACCGTGAATTAACTGACATTTCTGGTGGATTAGGAGATTTGATTAGAGGAATTGATGACGATTTAATTGAATTAGTGAATGTTAACTACCTTAGTTTTATAAACTTGGGAAAATCAGTAGATGGTTCCTTAGATTTAATCCATGATATCAAGATTGATCTGTCAGATTATTTGAAAAATTTGAACTCAAGCAATGCATTAATTGATAAAGATACGGCAAAGATAACTAAATTACAAGATTCTAGGTTGAGACTTTTAAAATTGAAAAGTATTGTTAAAAGGTTGATTACATTGAATGAAATGATTGAATGTTTTGATAAATTAATTTCGAAGTTTGATCAAAATGAAGATCATACTGATATGTTAAAAGAATTAGTTGGTTTATACTTCGGGATAAATAAGATGTTTTTGAAATTATTTAAACAGATCAAGGAAGATCACTTAGAAGATCTTTTAAACGATGGTATTTTGTTTAATCAAAGTAAAAAAATGAATGGACTAAAACTTGAATTTAAAAGTTTGCTTGCAAACTACCTCACCCATTTGAGAGAGTCTAATACAACAAATGAAGAAATTTTTGAAATATTTAAGTTGTACCAACTGTTAAACTTAACAGAAGATTTCAAAAAATCTTTATAATTTTTAGGAAAGAACATGTATGTATGTGTATAATAACAATTTTATTAAAAATAGGATACAAAAATAAATATGTCAAAGAAAACAATTTTAGATAAGTAATCTACATAGAAAAGAAATGACCCAAAAAGCAGAAACGTTTTCTTGACAAAAATGAATTGAAAAGCAAAAAAACCAAAAATAGAATTAACCAGTTAAAATATACATCAGTTAAGAGCCCAACCATCCATGTTAAGTTTTTTATAAAGTTGTGATTGAACATCTTTCCAAATACCCATTTTAACATCTTCGGTAATGTGCGATTTATTCTCCAACAAAACTTTTTTATATAAATCATTTTTTAAACCGGCAGAGTTTTTGATCGACTTACCACCGTCAACGGATCTTTTCTCTTGTGTTATCTTTTTTAGTTTTGAAATTCTTGATTTAAATTCACATCTACACTCATATTCGATACCTAGATTTAACAGATAATTTTCAATGATGTTTCTCCATTCAAATTTGAAATAGCTATCATATTGGATATTACCCAGCAAGTTTGAATTATCGATAAAACTATTAGGATTTAAACCAAACGAATCAATTAATATTTGTCTGTGTCTGAGTCTAGCTCTTTCAACAATGTAGCCAGCAGTTTTTAATTTAAAGCTGATTTCAAAATTTGCTTCTTTATAAATATCGGAATTTGCCAATTGATTGACGATTTCATTATCTGATAAATAATTAGGTATAATTTGAATTCTAAAATCCATATTTGGATAAGGAGATCGAATTTCTGGTATTTTGTTATGCCATTTTGGACTTAATTCTGGGTAAATTAATAGCGATCTTAGGTCATTTAATTCCCAATTTTTTAAAGGTCTTTTAGTAAATGTCGGACGACCGTTTGAAAATTTATCCACGTCGAGATCAGGTGAATAATAATCAGTGTAGTCAACTGGTAACGCCTGATTTAAAGTCAAAACATTTGAATAATTATAATTAGAATAGTTATTACTATCTGTCATAGTATCATTGGTTGAGATAGTATCCTGCGTATAAAGTGAATTTAAATCAGTACTGAAAATAGATAAATTTAAAGTTGAATTTCTCGTTAACATTCTTTCCAAAGATTCTTGTTGTTGTTGTAATAATTGTTGAGCTGATTCATGTGTAAGACTGCATCCCGATTTACCCGAATCAATTGAGGAACATTCATCGGATGAATCTACTATAGTCGAAGCTGCTACTGTTTGTCTTAAAGGAGAACTGCCATATGTAAGCGAAGGAGTGTAAGCGGTCTGTTTAGGAATGTTTGGAATATTATTTTGCGATTGTATTGATGATGAGGGTGATGAAGAGGTATGTGAAGTAGTTTTTTCCTTTGATTTACTGAAATTTTTTAATTTTGTTCGTTTTAACGATCGTAACAGCGGTGAAGCTGAATGCTTGTTGATATTATCGATATGACTTTTAGTTTGCAATGCATTTTGAGGATAGGAACTAAGCTTATTAATATTGTTGTTATACTCTGTATCGACATCCATTTCATCGTTACTATGTGTTGCTGGTAATGCATTGTTATTTTCTGCCTTAAACTTTTGTATATGGGTTTCCACGTCCTGCCTAGCACGCCTTTGAAATTCATCCGGTGCTCGATGAGTCTCCCCGTTTTTAAAAAGCATATATCCAAACATCCTGGATATAATATTATTGATTTATGTGTTAACTTGAGTGTTCCTATTATTATTGATAATCTGTGATTTTTTTTTTTCAGTTATAATATTTTCTTGTTTTTCAAGCTGCCTAAAAGCTGTATGTAGCCTATATTATGTAGATCGTCTATTTGGGGTATAAATGTATATTTAAATATATATGTAAATAGTATATAAATAGGTAATGATGCAAAGATAGAAAAGAAGGGAAAGAATTTTACGCATATCAGAGAGGCATCAGTTGAAGCTATATAGAAGGTCAAGAGGTGCTAGGGAAGGGCCAAGAGCTGATGCCCAAGATGCCCAGAGGAAAAAGGAAAAACCTGTAAATTTGCGAGTCTCAAACAATAGCTTATAAGCCACATACTGCCGCCGCAGTAAGCGAGATCCGTCCGTATTTCCTTTTCCAGACACAACCCGTGCACCATAGACCGACCGGAAAATATTTTGCATTTTTTTTTCCGGTCAGATCTTGTGCCCGGGTCTTCCCCGCAGAGCCGTTACCCCATTTTTCCCGTTCATGCGGCAAATTTGAGGATTGGCCTCGACGTTGGCCTCGACGTTGGCCTCGACGTTGGCCTCGACGTTGGCCGCGCCCCTCCCCTCCCCCCGCTCGGGATTCGGCTGTAACAGGTATAAGGTGCCGTCACGAAGCCAGTGCGGAAGTTAATCAGGTGAGGTGCAAGTTTCTCCGAAACCCGATTGCACTTTGAAGATGGCCGCCTGTCAGAGTGATTATGAATGTGCGTTACTCAGTAATCCACATGTGTATGGAGATATAATATCTCAATAGTATATATATATGCTGGTTGATAATCGGTAGATGATGAAAACATGATAAGTATAGGTTATTCTAAAATTTTAATAATTACAATTTCACGCCATTTTTATTTACTTTGCTTCTTATGATATATTATTTTGCCTCCAATATCAGCTCCCGATCACAAAATACAAGACTCCACACAAGACTCCGACGCGCCGATTGAGTCCTAAAATTTTAATCTGTCATGAAGTTGATAAAAAATAAAATTTTGTAGACTGCTTGATCTAGAAATAAGACTTAAAGGTCAAAATTAACAAGTTAATCGCCTTTGTTACGTATATACACTTTCTTATATAGAAATACAATTTATTTGATAAATATATTGTATTCATAATGTCTACAAATTGGCTGAATCTGTTGCGAAAACAAAATCAATCTTCCAATAAAAATTTTACAAAATCTCCTAAAAAAGTGAAAAATGTGAAGAAAAACCCAAAGAATGTGGTAAGGACACCATTGACAAAATTGGCCCAACAGCAAAAGATCAATGTAGAATCAGAGAAACTTCAAAAGGAAAGAAGCGATGAAGATGTGAGAAACAAGAGAGAAAACCGATCTCTATCAAATAGACAACAAGAAATTGGCAAATATCTGGCTATGGATTGTGAATTTGTCGGTGTCGGACCAGGAGGGGTACAATCTGAACTAGCTAGAGTTTCTGTTGTCAATTATCATGGCCATTTGATTTATGATAAATATGTGCAGCCAAGAGAAAAAGTGACCGATTGGAGAACATTTGTTAGTGGGATTAGGCCTTCCGATATGAAGAATGCGATATCATTTAATGAAGTACAATCTGATATCTCCGAATTACTAAAGGATAAAATTTTAGTGGGACATGCAATACACCACGATTTAGAAGCATTATATTTAACACACCCTAAAAAATTAATTAGAGATACAGCAAAACATACCCCTTTTAAAAAGAAATATTCAAAAGGTAAAACGCCAGGTTTGAAGAAGTTGGCACAGGAAATACTTGGATGGAATATTCAAACAGGTGAACATTCTTCAGTTGAAGATGCTAAAGCCACAATGTTAATTTATAAGAGTGATAAAAAGAATTTTGAAAGTAGAGTAAGGTGAACTTTCAAATAATACAACTTAATTAATAATTTAATAATAATATTTGAATCTATTTAATATTTATAGAATTATAACTTAGTGGTATGTATAATAATAGTAAAAATTAGTTATAAAGATTTAGAATGTAAAACTTTCAATTAGTAGCTATCTGTCTCTAATTTATAAAGCTCCATAACTTTATCCATTAATTTATCCGCAGCCATAATTCTCTTCTGTCTTAGACTACTAACGGGATTTTTTGAAGACTCAAAGGAAGAATTAACCAAATCAAATGTAAAATCAGTAACTCCTAATGTATTATTTTCTTTTAATTTCTTTAGCAAATAATCACGTTCTAATGGTAGAACTTCATAACCAGGATCATTCATTAATGTAACAACCATTTCCAAAACTGTATTTAACAAACTTGGTGTTGATGATAATGAAATGAATTTTTTTAAAACATCATCTGATTTTTTCAATAATTTCATAATCAAATTTGGATAAACCTTATACAATTCAACATATAATGCAATGACTCTTGTCGATGATAATTCATCTAATTTTTGCTTCATAAAATACTTAATAGCTCCTAACACGACTGAATAAATGTTTAATGTAGTAGTTTCAAACCAATCTAACAAAAGTTGAGGTATTTTGGTATTATTGACACCATTTATATATTTAATATCACCCAATCCACATTCTTCTATTGTACTTTCCATCTCATCATTATTACTTGATGTCAAAAACAAAAAGAATAGATAACAGTTAAAATCAATATATTTGTTATCTGGATTTGCAAGATGCTCTGCATATCTAATCTTTAACAATGATTTCAGAGCACCAACTGAATAATTATAGGAATATGGGGATTCAAATCCTCTGCAAAATAATAATGACAAAACAGCATCAAAATTTGTAGAAGTCAATTTGAAATTCAATTGAATCTCCGCTTGACCAAACATATCACCCAACATTTCTTTTCCTTTAAATATATACTCAACAATTGAATAGCCCGGTTTATCTTTCAAATGCTCATTTATTGATATAACTGTTTCTTTCAGAAAATCAGCACCATACCTGAAAAAGCCAATATCATCCGACACTAAAAGAAACATGTGAAACCAAAATATAGTAGGGTGGAAACATGAACTATTATCAATACCAGTAATTGCATTACCGCATGCATGCAGGGTACAGACTGTTAATCTTAATGTGTAAAGATCAACATTATCATTTTCTAATGTAAAATAATTACGTAATTTGGTTCGTAACAAGGTAACAAATCTAACAACCAATAAACTTGAAATACCCTTTTTGGTCAACGCACCCATAATCACAATAGCCCTTGATTGAAGTTGTGCATGGTTATTAAAGACAACATTACAAATGCACGAGTTCCAATTGATCATTTGAAGTTCATATTCTTCAGAATCCATGAATGTTTGTAAAAATGAGGTTAATAAATCACACAGATTTGTGACAGAATTAGCCTTAGCTGAAATATCGACCCCAACTAGTTTATCAGAATTGATATCATCATTATCTCTAGTTAAGCCAAATAGCATTCTAAACCGTGCACCGTTTAATAATTCAATTTTTTGTTTGATCAATTCATGCTGCTCGACAGTTAGTGATGGCTTAGCTAAATATGCATGAAATGTTCTACTCAACAAATAAATTAAGCAACTTCTTAGCTCCAATGGGCCATGATCCATATAAATTGTGACAATATAAAATATATCACTAATGTATCTATCAACAAATAATAATGAATCAAAAATCAAAAATGATAAAAACCTAGCTAAAACAATAGTTTCAATCCATCTAGTATGTGCTTCAATATCTGATTCAGTCAAAGTCATCTTGTAAGATTTTTCTTTCATTCTTTTAATAATGATACTACAAATTTCAACGGATGAACGCAATGGCCAATACTTTGTAATCCTTTGCCAATCATTTCCTTCAGCCTCATGATCAATGGATGCAGCAACAATTTCATCCATAATAATATCAATCAATCCATCCTCTAAAGATAATTGAGGCCACATAAATAGCGAGAAAACTTGAAAGTGATTTTGTTCTCTACTTGCTCTAACACATTTTCTAATTATATCATAAGTTCTACCAGGTCCCAAAACAGAATTGGATAAATAAACATATTGATAAATATTTTTTATCCATGGAGACACACACAAAACCATTGAATTTTTATCTTCTTCATTTATGGAGTTGAAAGCCGAAAAAAATCCATAAATAAAAGCATACGTTAGTGTTGGATGATTCTTAGCAATGCTAGATGAAACAGAACTAACATAATCAGTATTACCATATGGGAAAACAACACCATCAACACTATCAATATTCTTACCAGTTTGTAGACCAACAGAATGTTGAACAGATGATAATAAAGCATAAGAAGCCTTTCTAATATCAGCAGATCTTGATAATAAACCAGAAAATGATATATTTAATAACTGACCAACAATAAATTTAGGACTATTTCCACTGACATAGTCATCTTCCGTATAATTATTTTTATTCAGAATTGCCCTTGAAAAATATATTGTACGCATAATTTCAATTTTCTTAGGAGATGTTAAAATAATCCTTCTGTTAGTTTTCAAATCAGTTATTGAGATTTCATTTGCAACACCGGTATATGAACTTGATTCAATATTATCCAATTCAGTAATCTTATAACAGTCAACAGGATTAATTACATGCATCTTATCTCTGATTTTAATCCTAATCGGCATCGCTGGATATATTTGAATGAAGTTGTAACCAATTTTCATCTTCACAGGAACAAACCTTTTACTATCTTCTTGGTAAATACTGACAACATGAAAGGTAACCCTACTATCACCCGTTGTTGAATTAGTATAAAAAATCAATTTATTTTTATTTAAAGTTTTAGAATCATCGTTACTTGAAAGGAAAACAAATTCAGGATCAACAATTTTATCTTCACCAAGAAAATCTGAATCAAAATGTTTAAATTTCTGCAAACATGAGGGTGAAATATTGAAATAATAAATTCTCTTACAGTTTGCCTTATAATTAGTTGGAAAAATAGCATGAATTAATTCTCTTGAATGTGTAATTATATGAAAATCGTGGAATGCAGTAAAATCGATCAACATGCAGTAAGGTTCTTCCCAAAATTTAGCCAATGTTTGCAAAAGATTATAAAGATAAGTTTCACCAGTAATGTCTTCTGGGAAGTCCAGTGTATTGATACAAATCAAAGGCAAACCATCTTTTGTAAACATAACCTTAATATAATCAGAATCTTGGAATAATGAAGTTCTTGACATGAAATCATATAGTAAGATACCTTTGGATGATTTATCATTCTTAACAGCTTCTGGAATTTCATACGTTTTAAGTCTTCTAGGTAATCCACAGCTTGACAAAATATTATCTAAAGCTCTGACAGTTTTAATTTTGTCGGCTGTTGAAACACCATAGCTATATGATTTAGTACAATAAACATCTCTAATTTCCATCCAATTATCATAAAAAAATCCATGAAGATATGTATTTGAATCTATACCGTCTGACGTTGCAGCAGCCTCAAAATGTTCATCAAAATCACCTATAGTATTATAAGCATCTGAAATATTGAAAGTTACCACATCCTTCATAAAGGTAAAAAACCTCTTCTTTGAATAAGACAATTCATCAAATTTAGTTTCCAATAATGCCATTCTAATAGGAGATTCATTAACCATCGACTGAATAACACGTGCCAACTGAATCAAAGATCTTTTAAATAATGGATTTGTCCATTCAACAATTTCTGCGTGTTCAGGTGAAACAATAGTTGGATTGATAAGTCTCAAGAATAAATAGGCATTAATGGAAGTATACTTGATTTCAGGCATAACCTCAGTAGTCGCATCAAAGATTGTTTTAGCAATCAATCTTATACCAATTGGCATATTATCAATTGACCTATAGATTGCATCGGCAATCATATTTAAATACTTGAAAAATAATTGTAAATTTTCTTCCTTTTCTGCATCCGATTTGTTATCAACCTTTTCAATTTCAAAAAACTCCTGCTTATCAATCATTTGTTGGAAAATTGGCCTGAACATATGTTTTAGATATTCAATCGCATGATCACGAGAATATAAGGCAGTCACTCTAGTACCAACAGTATTTGATCTTAAAATTTCGTTCCTATCAGTGGTATTTATAACATCAAATCTAATCAACGACAGAAGTAACCTCAACCTAAGTTTTTCATTAACAGGAAGATGCAAAATGGAGTTTGCATATGCTTCAATTTCTGATTTTGGACAACATGCAGCAGCTGATAAAAATAAATCATAATCCGAGGTAAAGATTTCACATTGTTGAGCATATAATTTTTTCAAAGAGATTTTTTTCTCATAGTTTGAGTAAATCTCTTGAATAATTTTGGAAAAAACATCAATAAATGACACCCGAATTAATTCATCAGTATGATAACCCAATGGCAATGAATACTTTAAACCAACACTTGAATTTGAATTTAACAAGTTAATTAAAGCTTGAATGATTTCCTTAATAACGTTAGATGACCTGTGCGAAGCGGAAGTATATGAATCTTCATGTTGTTGATTCACGTGTAATTTTTCCAACAATCTAACAAATAAACTGAAATAATTTGAAAAAACAACATTTTCAGCACTATTATCCTCTTCAGCACTACCAGATTGCTTCGGGGTATCCAATGGTAATTTATAAAATATTAATTTCAGCATATTAGAAACTTCAACCTTAATATCCACCAGAAGATCTTTTAATTCTGTCTCCTTAAATTCTTTGATTTTATTAGTAATCTTATTAATGGATTTATTCTTGGAAAGCTTGCTCGAGCTAGAACTAGAACTTGAAGATAGAAAACTTAACACTTTCCTTTCAGACGTCTTTTGCTCACTTTCTGTTGAAAAGGCCGATTCCAGATAAACAGCAGCAATTCTAGCATAATCATTCTTCTTTAGAATATTACCATTCAATGCTAAATCTTCTAATTTACTAAGAAATACCACTTGTAATTTGCAAAATTTGAGTTTCAAACGTAGAAAATCAGGCGTGTTGTTTTCGATATTTAACATCTTCAATAACGCAAAGTTAATATTCCATAATTGAGCAGAATAAGGAAATAATGAAGCACTATCAAGTTGACAAACAGATCTTAATACACTCAAAAACAGTTCACAAATACTGTATTCTCCTTTATCTAGATTGGATTGGAATCGTGGTAACACTAATGTGATGTACTGCAAAAACAAACCGGCAAGATATGGATGAAATGAAATGCTTAAAATTTCTCTTGCGTGTTCTCTCTTATTTGGATCTTTACAAAACAGACTGATAAATTGAATAACCAAAAATTTATCCATACTCCTTTTCAGTAAAGGCCTACGTAAATCATTTTTAAATTCCTGAGAAAATATGATACCACCCAATGACGCAATGTATTCACAATAAATTTCCATATCTTTAATAATGACATGACTAGCAAAAAATGTATCAATTTCTTGTTCACCCGAATTAATATCTGGGCTATGCTCATAGTCATACAATGTTGCAACTTTTTCATACATTAATGACAAAATCCCCAACAGAGTTTCAGTTGGTTTTTCAATATGACACAAATGATCTCTCAGTTTTCTTCGAATAGTAAGTAAACTGAAATTCATCTTATCTGTCAAAATATCAAGTGCTAATGGAACATTGGCCTTATCAAAACAAGTTTCCAGATGATGTGGATCTCTGATCTTCATAACCCAAAATTGTAATAATATTTTAGAAATTCTAATGGTTTCAATATTACCTGAAAATAATCCTAAAAAAATTAAACGATCAAAACTTCTCAGGATTCTTGCACAGGTGCCACTTGTATGAACACCGGAGACCAATTCACTATTATCAAACAATATTTGTAAATCAGCATGTTCCGATCTAGTTTCAATTAAATTAAATAACAGTTTGATAATTCTATTCCTCTTACTACTAGTTATTGAAGGTGATATACCAACTTCAGAGACAACATCAACTAAAACACCAGTTGCAATATAGGCAATGTAAACTTTTGCTGGATAAATATTACTAACGGTTAAACAGAAACTTTCCAATAACGATTTTGTAGCTTCAAACAGTTGTTCATCATCCAAATATAACAATTTGACAATCTTTTCAAGTAATTTTCTAAAGAGTGCTTCAAACATGACAGAATCGGGAGGTTCGCTTCCATTCTCAGCATCCACATAACATAAAAATGGATAAGAACTATATACCATTAATAAATTAATCACGTTTTCCTTTAACAGCAAAGGGTTACATTTGGAAATTTCAGCTTTAAGTGTTGAATAATTTATACAGTCTTTTAACCCATAAATGTTATCAGTAATTCTAAAGTAAGGATACCTACTGGAAGATTCCGTGGTTATAATGCTTTCTGATGAATTGATCGATAAAGAATCCAGTATCGCATCATCATATGCCAATTTTAATGGCGCAATCTTGAAAATGTTGCCACTAATTCCGGTGCCAACTGTTGCACCACTACCTACAGTAGCCGGGGAGGAAGGATTTTTTGAATTATTTTTCACTGACTTTGATATTGGTGTTTTATTTTTACCCTGGTGTGTTCCTGTGAAATCATGTGAAGAAAATGAGGATGTACGTTGTGATGATGGTGAGACTGGGGGAACTGTTGACATGTGTAAATTGATATTTAACGATTCATTTATAGCACCAACAAAATTATCTTTGTTGGGATCTGTTAAAGCCCTACAAGATAATGATAATATTTTAACTAATGTTGGTGTCAAATCTTGAACAATTCTAAACGATAATTCACTTAATGAAGGCATACCAACAAGTAATCTGAAAGCACCCGTAAATAATGTTAATGAAGGAATGGATGATTTATGAGAGCATAAAATGTGTGATAGTTGATCCGGCAATGACATTGGATTAACAACTATGGAAACAGCCAATATTCCAACTCTTAATTCGTGATTTATCTTTAATGTATGTATCTCTGTTTCGGAAAGTGTAGAACCACTTGCACCTGAACTGTTTGTTGAAATTGAACTTAGATTGGTAGAGAAATTCCCAGAAGTTGAATTTGAACAAGTTAAAGAGCCTGATGATGCTAGGTGACCATAATTGAAATCATAAGTATCCATTCGAAGTTGTTTAAGCAAGTTATCTTTCATAAATAATACAAAACTGTATAAAGGATGATTTTTATTGTAAGCACTGACAGAACAGCCAACCAATAAAAAGGAAATTAAAGGTTGAGCAAATTCAGGGATCTTATTAATTAATTGAATGAAATCATTTAAAAATTTTTGTCTACTTGAAATTAATTTTGTAACACTTGACAGAGATCTCTTTAAAGCCTGAGTTGTAGATTTTCCAGATTTATCCGTAATAAATTTCGCCAAGATTTTCGGTTGAAATAAAATTAGACAACTCATTATACTATAGTAGGCTTCAGGACAATATTTTGAATCCATCATTTTATAAATTGTATCAAAGAGTAATTCTGCATTTTTAGAACACACAGGAGAGTCGACCACTTTCAAAAAATCTTCCGTTCGATTAAGAGCCCAACTTAGTATTGATTTTGAAAAGTAATACAAAAATAAACTTTTTTGAGAATTTCTTTTAGCTATATGCATCAATTCACGAATAAATTGAATATAAGAGATAAAATTTGTAGAGGAAAGATAGACAAATTGTAAAACATGAGAACCTCTAATGTATAAATGTTCTAATGGGAATCTCTTGAATATTGATTTAGTAAACAATAAATATTGGTCTGAATTTGATGCAGCAACATAACGGAATATTGAGAAAATAGAGGTATTAATTAATTGAACAATATTTGCATTTTTCAGAGCTCTTTTTTTCTGCAGGAGACCCTTAGCTTCATTATGATCTTCAACCATTGTAGGATTAACGTAATTAAGATTGACTTCTACATTGAAAAAGGATGATGATGATGATGATGATGTTGTTGTTGTTGTTGTTGCAGATGCATTAGATGTATTACTAGAAGAAACATTACTAGGGGTATTATTACCTGTTGATGGCTGAGGTGAGAGAAAGGTAGGATGATTTTGTAGAGATGGAGAAGTCGGAGGAGAGTTGGGTATTGGCATTGAATTTGTTGTAGATAAAGAAGAAGGTAATGAAGAATTAGTTAAAGAGTCAATTGTAGTCATATTGTTATTCGTTGTAGGGTTGGGACTTGTAATATTGGAATCGGTGATTAAAGTTATTGTCTGCAGACAATTTTGATCAGTTTTCAAACTTAATAGTAATCTTAATAATTTTTGGGCCATTTCACCATTTAAAGACAGTGAAGGTTTTGAAGTTAAATGAGAATCGACTAAGGAAAATGAAGTAATTTTCATACCTATTGATTTAAAGATTCGACTAGCAGAGAAATCTAAATTTTCATGAGCCTTCAAATTATTTAAAAAATTCGATAATAAGGAAATTACCAAATATATTGAATTTAAAGTATTTAAACTTTTATCATATAGAGAATCTGAGGCATCATGCTTGACTATTTTAATCAATAGATTATATACACAGGCAATTAAATCATGTAAATAATGTTTTGTACCTGCTAGTTTTAATAAATGAGATTTTGCTTGCAGATAGGTTGGTTCTGCCAGAACTTGAGGAATTGAATAACCCGATATATATGGTAATAATAAATCTATTCTGGAAAAGATGACAGTAATAATTGAATTTTCGACAGGTAAATAAGTTAAGGATATTTTTGAGGTATTTTCTAGATATAAACTTTGATTTAAAGAATTTGCCAGGGGGACGATATTTGTTATATTTGAAGTTATACTTATTCTCGTACTTGCTGCGGTATTTGTACTTGTTGGAGTTGCATTTGTGGAAGTTGAGTCCACCGAGTTGGTATCACTATCTTTAGATTTTTCACTGTCTCCTTTCAGTTTAGAGAAATTATTTGATTGTAAGGTCATGATTCGTCAATAGATTGAGGGTAATAACTAATATGTAAAATCGGTAGGTGATTCTTATTTCTTAATATACATATATATATATATGTATATATATATATACTGGTGTGGAAAATTGTATGAGTATAAAAAATAACAACCAATAATATTAAAAAAGATTTTTTTTCTTTCTTTCTTTGAAGGTGGGTATATTTGATATATATAGTATAAGCTTCACAAAATAAGAAATGAATTAAATATATATATATACATATATATATATATATATATATAAATATATGATGGATAAATGTGTTACAGGGAGTGTAGAGGATAAGAAGTGTAAATATCTCTATATATATATATAAGGATCGGGATAGAGATAGTCAAAAAGGGATTGGCAGTTGGCAGGTAAAGCCAGTGATTAGCATTTAGTATGAGCAGGAAAGACGATGGAGCGCAGAGCTTGGAAGAGCAAGGATGCCTAAAAGCGAGACGCTGATAATTGTACTCTGCGGGAGTCGTAAAGATTGCTGGTGTTGAGGTGTTGAGGTGTTGCGGTGTTACCGTGCAGAGCGCAGTCGATTGCCTCCTTGTTCCATGTCCAACGGTCGCAGATCGGGCTCTCGCCCATGTCCTTGTACCTTCTTCTCCTGTGCAGCTCCTTAATCCATTCCACCACTGCGATTGTGCACAAATTGCCCGTCGCATTTCAAACCGCCCCTCTGCGATCAATTTGCCCGAGGCTTCGGTGCTTTTAGGTTTTCCGTTTTCGGTTTTCAGGAAAGACACATGCACAATTGTCCGTAAGTTCGAAGTTCGACCGGCATATGTTACAACAGATCTACGTGCAGTGACGTGTGTGTGTGTGTGTGTGGGTGTGTGAGTGAGTGAGTGAGTGAGTGAGTGAGTGAGTGTGTGTGTGACCATGGACTGTCAGACTCACCACTCACCACATATATGCCATCATGTGTCAATAAATTGTACTAAATTTAAGGATTACTAGCTGTCAAATTTTTAAGATCCAAAATACTTATGGCCGCTCTTGAACCCTTTTGTTTTATTAATATGAAGAAACACCCAAACTTTGCACTTTACTACAGCTATAAAAGGGCATAGGTAGCAGAAAGTATATCTTCATATATACAACCTTTGTTCAAAGATTATCGACATGTTGAACCAGCGGACACGGGAATTTGCAGATTTTGTGGTGCATTCGTGCATGAGAAATTTAAGTTTGCTCAAACAATGGGAAGTTGGGGCTGTGGGCAGAAATAGGGGTCATCCATACCACATGCTACAGTTTATTGAGTCAACAGATTGCGTGGGAAAATTCCTAATTACAAGTTAGCAATCGTATGTATAGCGAGCACAAAATCTTTTACCTACATATTAGAGACTCCTTAATTTCAGGGGGTAAATATCGACTATAGTTGGTTCCAGGGGAAGTCTAGCATCTAGAATCTAGCAACTAGCAACTTGCAGCTAGCAACTAGCAATTAAATTCATCTATACCTCGACATTAACGAGCGACTATGTAAGCTGTTTTTTCAACACACCACACCCAATACCCACCTAAAAAATAACATTCCTCCAGCGGGGAAGCCCGGGCAGAAAGAAAAAGAAAAAACACAATCTTGCCGGCTCCTCCGGCTCCTCCGACGACACACCGCACCCTCCACAGCCCACACTTAAGCTCGCTGCCCGCTGCCCGCCTCCATAGCAAGCGAATTTAGAATTAAGCGTTTCTATAGGGCGGGGGTTGGAGGGCGGATTGCGAATCGTAAACTGTAAACAAAAAAAATTGTAAACAAAGGGAAAACAATCTTGATCTCGTTTTTTGAACGAAGAAAAAATCAAGGGGACGAGTAACGAAAATTGAGATCAACAAGCCCCTCAAAACAACAACAACAACAACAACACCAATTTGCCTTTCCTTTTTCTTTTTTTTTACCTGTGTATCTTGTTTGTAAACAAACCTTATATTTATGCATGCCTCTGATATAGTTTTCTAATTGTATCTTTATTCTTGTTTCATCTTATATACACCCCTTTAATCTTTATTCATAGATATATCCCATACACCAATCAACATCACTTTTAAGTTGTTCATAAACTTACATAACCTTTCTTTCATACAAAAATAGATTTCCATAAACACAAAAACAGGAATAATAATAGCTCAAATAGATCCACTGTCATTTATTTATTCATTCATTTGTTTGTTCATTGCTATTTCATTGTATATATACATTTAACATATATATACCACACTTAATTCGTTTAAAGGAAATAGGAAAGCATTAGAAAACTAATCATGTCATCCTCGAAGCAATTATTGGATTCTTCACCCTCAAAAGATTTTTACACAGATGATTCTGAAATGATTTCTTTGTTAAATAACATGTGGGGATCAAATCAAAATCCCAATTCCAATCAATATCAATATCAAAACCAAACTCAACTTCAAAATTTACACCAAAATCAAAATTTTCATCAAAATAATCAATTACATCCGCAACAACAGACGTCAAAAACGACAGATTATTTAGTTAAACGTTCAACTTCTGCCTCATTTGGATTTCCAATTGATTTATATAACAGGCAAACACCTTTAAAGTCAATACCCCCATCCAGGCAACCCTCCAATCCAACTTTGACAATTCATCATTTTAATCAACAACAACAACAACAACAACAACAACATCAACATCAAAAATATCAACAGCAAACTCTATCACATGATAATCAACTAATATATTTTGATTCACCAAACTTTGATTCATTTATCACGTTTACCCCAAATCAAATACAACCTTCGAATAAATTATTTTCAAATCAAAAGCAACATCAATCCAAATGTGTCATACCGAATCAACAAACTAACACTCACCTCAAATCCCAAATATTACAAGCTCAACATTTTCCATTTGAGAATTTGGTTTCACCAAATTTCCATACTCCAATGGTCAACAGGTCACACAATGAAGATTTATTTGATACTCCTTATTTAAATAATTTGTATACCACTTTTGCAAACACGACCAACAATGATGATCAGATTCTTTCTAATGGAAATAACAATTTAGTCGGCCATCAGAATTTGTTGAAAACTGATTTAATAACTGTACAAACTCCTTTCACAGAAAAATTAGAAAAAATTTTTAAAACACCGACTTCCAATGATATTTTCAATTCAAAACAATTCTTTGGCAATAGCACAATAAAAAGATTGATCAATAGCAATTCAACTAAAACAATCAATATTTCATTGAATAACACTAATAGCAATAATGTTACTGCCAATATTTCAAACCCTGCTATACCCGATTTTGGAAATTTTAAAAATTCCCCCTGCGTGAAGCACAAGCAATATGAATTAATTCAGAAGGAGAAATTATTGGAAACCCAAATAAAAAATTTAGAAGAAACTCAACCTTCATTTCAAGATTCTGCATCTTCTACATTCTTAACTGCCGTTAGGGAAACAGTACATTCACATGCTTTTTTCACCTCTGAAAATCACACAAATCCAAACGTTATTGATATAATGTCATCAGAGATTAAAACTCCGCAGAAAAAATCTAAAAATTCTAAAAGTAAAAACCAAAAAGGGAAAAGAAAGAGTAAAAATTCTTCATCTAAATTAACTTGTTCTCCGCTCTCTATCTATAGTAAATTTAAAGATAACAAATTTAAGGAAACTTCAATACTATCAAATTCAACAATGATGATGGATTCAAATACGGACCCCAATACTAACGATAATTACAACGAAGACAAGGGAAAGAAAAAAAAAGATTATCATAATGGAGATGAGGATCATGATATAATTATCGATTCTTCTCCTTCCACAATTGTTGTTAGCTCGGCATCTAGATCTGGAAATCGTTTAACTGTTTTACCACACAGTCAAATATTGGAGGCATCACCAACCCCAATGAACAAATATATCAATAATGTATTATCAACTCACAATGACGGACATCCTCCTCAACTTTCTCATATTCAGCAAGGGGAAAAATTACACAGTGATAATAGTAATAATTCAATGTTTATACGATCTTTTGATAGGAATATTAAACCAACCTTACACAGTTATACCAATTCCAGTATTAATATTCATGATCAAAATCAACATTATAATCAATCATTTAACAATAAGTATGATTATGATGTTTCTTCCAATACCCCAAACATAAACAACCCTTCAATAAATGACATTCCTAAGGCACCAGCAATGGGAGTTTTTAAGGAACATAGCAACAAAAATACCAATAAATCGTTGAAAAAATATAACACACAACCAGCTATCGAGTATAATAGTACAAATAAACCATCCTTTTCGGCCAATAACAAGAAGTTTAACCGAAGTACCAGTCTAAATAATAATTTTGACTCAAAATTAAAATCTGGCAGCAATAAAAGTGATGACAATGCTGGTGGTAAACATTCGAAACGTAATAGAGGTAATTCAGGCAAGATTCATTTTATTATGGCCGATCCAGATCAACTAAAGGGTAATAAGAAACGTCGCATTTCTCGCAAGAAGATGCCAGAAATAGGATCTACTATTCCTTTAAGAAATTCCACCAATGTGGTTAATAACAGAACCAGAACACCAAGTCCCACCAAGGATAAATCTAGTTCTTCAATGGCTAATAAAAATGAGCTTAAAAATGAAATTACTATAAATAATAATGAAAATAATATTTTTTGGGAACCAAAATAACATTGTGACTTTTTTTTTCTTGGTTGGTTTTACTTTTTACACAATTTATATTTCTTTTACTATAGTTTACTTTATATTTTTATCAGTTTTTTTACTTTTCTTTTCGTTAACTTTATAAACAAAAACACCGTATTTTGTTTTTCACACATATAAAATAATTTAACATACAAGTTTACTCACTTAACGTCTTCTTGGTCCTTTTGGTCTTGCAAATTTAAGTCTGTTTGAGTTAGTAGAGGCAGTAGCATCTTCCGTAGAAGAGGTAGAATCAGTTGCAAATTCAGACAGTTCAATTTCGTCAGCATCACCAGCTTCAATAGTTTTCGAAAAATCCCAACTGTTAGATTTAAGGTAATTTAAGAAACCCTGTTTATTAGCAGCGTATAACATTCTGTCTCTAACTTTTGAACCTGAAGGGCAAGTTAGTATAAAGAATTTTAAACCGCCATCGGAAACATACAAATGATAAGCTGGACCTTGAATTGATGAAATTGATTGAATAAAGTTCGATCTTGAAACATCTGTGGCCTTTTGAATAAGTTTTAAAATTTCATTTGTGATTTCCATACTTATCAAAGAACCAGGTAACATTGTAGATGATGATGATAATATGGATTTCAATTCTGGATCTATTTGAAAGAGCAAGGTCGTACTTGAATCATTGACCAATTTACCAGATGCAGCACCATATGAGGTAGAAGCGGAAGATGTTAGCTCAGATTCTTTAACGGATTTCAAATTCATTTCAGATTCAGTTAATGGAACATTTGTTTCATTACTGTTTATAATTTTAGTCCACCCAGAAGAGTTCAGTTCTTCCGGACTGTTTATAAACAAGATCGGATTAAAATATTCACCACCTAATGAACGTAATAATGTATTTTTAGTACTTGCATATAGCATCTTAGATTTGACCATTGCATTATCGGGGACATAAGAAATGAATGCATATTTAGTGGTATGTCCATAGTTTAAAATCAAATAGAGACATTCTGTATCATTACAGACATCATTTGAAATTAAATCATCTAAATCTGTATCTAAGTTTGAACTACCGGGAATAGATTTATCAATAGAAACAGATAATAATTGCGGATTTATCTTTAAAACCAACGCACGGTTTCCGGAGGATATGAAATCGTGAAATTGGATGACAACATCATCGGATGGAACTATACCTGACTGTGAGGACATTGAAGTATGTATATAATTTGACGTGTGTGTGTGTGAATCTGGAAGGAAAGAGGAAGGAGGGGAGGGAGCAATGGCATCCTCAGACCTTATAACTGTGGATAGCCAGAAGTAGTATTGTCTAGTGTCTAGTGTCTAGTGGTGAATCATGCTATCTGCTATCCCAGTTCCCAGTGTCCCGCAGCGCAGGAGTCGCCGATCGCCGACGCGACGGCTCGCACGTCGGAAAAAAATGAAAAAAAGGAAAAAAAAGGCAAAAAAGGCAAAACGTAGAATGCAGGAGCAAGCAGAATACTAGCCGGCGGATAGCGTCACACTAAGGCTTTAGGGGGACTTGGCCTCTAGAGTCCTTAATTTGTCTTTGGTTTGGCAACTGGGAAATGAGACCTGGACTGCCTTCATATTTCCTTCATTTACACAATTAGGTACGCAATTAATTACCACCAACTCCATAAAAGTTAGTTACTCGTCGACTGCTAACTATTTGAGAAAAGGGTATCTAGCACCCAAAACATTCTACGTAACTTTCATAAGATAATAACAACTTCTCTTCATTTTTTCTACCGATTATCATCATCATTCCCAGAAAGTGCCAAAATTAAACATGTTACCAACTCAGGCTCAATCAATTGTTAATAATATTCATATCGAGGAAACAAACTCTTCACCTCCTCAAATTAATATAAGCAATCCAACTAGACAAAATTCAATGGCGATTCTATCTCCACCTTCTTCAAGGTATGCATTTGATCCTAACAATTCCTCAAATGGTGATGGTAGTAATTTACCAGTTGATTCCGTTTTATCCCCTTTATTATCCCCCAATTCAGATGTTAATTTTGCAAGTGTAAATTTGACCGGTTCATCACCATCTTCAAGTTTAAATAATGCTAATATTAATACCACCACCACTACACAACAACAAACTCCTGGTTATGGGACTGAAAATGATATACCTGCTTTTCAACCCCAGACTGAATTGTTATTGGAAAACTTTACAAATGATTTGAAGGTTTTCAGTAATTGGATCACAAATTTAAATATTGAAGAACAAAAAATTGCAATTGGATTATTTATAGATTCAATTCAGAATCAAGAGGTTCTGGATTTTATCAAGAATAAGGTTAATTTAAATCTAGCATCAAATTTATCAACTTTCTCACCTGCATTATCGACAGCAACTTCTTTACCACCTCAAAATTTAAGACCTGTCTCTCCAATTTTGCCAATTTCTTCAAACATTGTCAATCCTGTTCCAATCACATTAGATTCAATTTTAAATGATGCAGGAAATGATCATAAGGATATGTTTGACAATAATACTATTGATGATAAAATTCATAGACCTTCACCAAGAAGAATGTTATCACCTCCATCAATGAAAACTGGTTTTTCAAACTTGATTGAACCAATTGAAAGACCAAAATCTGCGGACCCTTCATTTACTAACAATTATGCTAATATTGATAACTTTAATAGCCCATTTGTTGATCAAATGACACAAACTATGAATGCATTTAATAATAATACAAACAATACTAATACTTATAATAATACAAATTATTCATTAAGTAATACTAATTTAAGCGCAATGTCTACTGTTAGTTCTGGATTTGAATCGCAACCACTATTTAGAGTTTTATCAGATGGGTTCCAAGAATTACCGGAAAATGTTTCCTTTAATTACTATGGTCGAACTTTTAACAATAACGTGGACAACAATAATGGGATGTTTTTAGGTACAAAATTACAACAATCTTTGAATACCATCAATAATAGATCCATAATTGATTCCACGAAAAACGCTAACAACAGTAATAACACAAAAGAAGATAGGGGTAGACATAGATTTTTACAAAATAAGGGTATACATATGAATAATATCAATATGGCTTTGATGAATAATAGCAATAGCAATAGCAATAACGGAACCAATTTGGTCAATCAAAGGTTTAATGGTATTTATGGAAATGGTAGTCCATTAAAAGGAGTAACACAGAGCAGCTCTGTTCCTCCTAATAATAGAATCAGATCCAATAGAGGAATGGTAAATAATAATAATAATAATAATAATAATAATAATGGTGGTAATAAACATTATCAAGAATATGGCAAAAGTGGTTGTAATCTGAATGGAATACTCAACCATAATGGTGGTGATAAATTATCATCCAATTCGTTGATCGAAAATGGTGATGAAAAGAGAAAAAGGCAGATAAACGGTAATACAAATGGTAGTAACCCACCTAAGGACATTTCGTGTGACGAATTACTTGAAGATATTCCGGCATGGCTGAAAACACTTAGATTACATAAATATACTGAAAACTTACAACATTTGAAATGGAAGAATATGATTGAGTTGAATGATGAAGAGTTGTCCAAACTAGGTGTTAGTACGTTGGGTGCACGTAATAAACTCTTGAAGAGTTTTGCATATGTGAAGGAAAAGCGTGGACTTTTATGATTATGATACTAAATTAGTATATATAAATTTATTTTGATATTACTCATTACTCATTACCCATTTCTTTTTACTTTTTATCGTTTTATATTAGATCTGTGATTTGAAAATTTTGTATTTTGTAACTGATCACCGTCATCACCGTCATCACCATCATCATCATCATCCGAGACTTGTGTAGCATGGTGGCTGGTGAGCGGAAAACGGGAAACGGAAAACGGGAAACGGCAGATCACTTTTGCTCGCAGACACCGTAAGCTGCATCCGAGGCTGGTTTTAGAAGTGGGGCGAGCGGCGGGGCTGCAGGAAGCTTGACGCCGCCTTCCAAAAGTGGCAGCCTAATTGGCCCCTCATCCCTCTTGTTGGTAATCTTTCTTGAGTTTAAAGAAGTGCGTCTTCGTATAATATATTAGAAGCACTATATATACGCACACCTCATACTCCATAATCTTTCAATTTGGAAATTGGCACGCACGGAAAAGCATATTGATGAACCATAAACGGTTAAAACCGTAAAACAACTAGAAAAATTGTACATGAGTGTAACCGGTATCTGCATAAATTAGATTAAACAACGATGTAACATTCAAAAGGGCTGCCACTTGTCTGTACAAATAGATATTGTATCTAATTCAATTTTAAACTAATTTTTTTTTCCTTACAATTACAGTGAAACAATAAAACATTCGCAGATAGCGACTATAACGGCGATAACAAAGATAATATAGTATATATTGGTACCTTTTAGTTTTAACTTGTATAATGTCTCACAGATTACAATAACGCCCACATTAATTTGTATTTGGGGGAAATTCTCCTTATATTGTAATCGATAACTTCTAATCTCCACAAGCTCTACTACAATCGCTGCATGCACTCAACGATATTGACCCCTATATACACCAATACTATAATCATCAAGCGTTTTGTTCTCTGTTGGTTCCTAGTGTCACCGTTTCATCCCTCCACTTTTATTATGTTCCGTTGTTCCCCTGTTCCCTTGTTCCACCGAGAACCTAGCCCGCTGCCTGTTGAAGGTGTAGAGCTTGTGCAAGTGCACGGTGCAGCCGATTTCTCGCCTCTTCCCCTAATATATATAGACACTCTACACTTAGCGCCGCAATTTATTGGCGTGCCGCCTCTGGCCTCTGGCCTCTGGGGACGCTCCGTTTCTTTTTCTCTGCCTACACCCTCCACTCCACCTTCCCTTTATACCATGCATCATTCATACTCTAACGTTTTTTTTATGTATCTCCTTCCTTGCTCCCACCCTTGCTTGCTGTTTTCCTATTACTTAACACTCTATTCTCTTCTCTTAATTCTATTCTCCCTTTTCTTTATCAACACTTTTACACTTAGAGCAGTCAGATTGCATATACAAAACAACTTTCTCACCCAACATTAATCAATCTTATAATAGAATTAACATTTTGATTATATTATATATTAAACAGAAACAACCTATAGATTTCGTTTTTCATCTTGAAAGAGTAAACTTAATAAATTATACCGGACCATTATAGAAAAATTGAAAACATACAGGATGTTACATGAACTGTTATTGCTCGGACATACTTACAATAACCTACCCAACACTTTATTGTCATGTTATCCCATCGACTCAACTAATATAGCAAATTTTACCACAACTAAAGATTTAATCACATATCTATCTTCAATCACAAAATATTCCTTAGATAAAAATTATACCGCTGATAAAATCATTAGAAATAATATAACCTGTAATGAAAAGGAATTAGATTATTCAATCACAGTTATCATCAATACAAATAATTCCTATTATTCAACTATTTCCAATTCATCAAATGATTCTCTTAATGAATTATCCTTAAATAAATTGTTGTCTTTAATCAGCTACAGATTTTTACATTTAAATCCAATAATATTATGTTTATCCGATGCTTCAGTAATTGATTTAACAGCAACTTTATGTTTAACTATCGTTGAAAACAATATATCAACAAGATTAAATAGAGTTAAATGTTGGATAGGTTTCAATAACGGCAGTTTTGAACAATTAGATACTATGATTAACTATTTGAATTTGGATTTCCCGTCTGATGATGATCTACAGTTATTCACCAATTTATTATCAAAGGACATAAATTATGATAACTTGTTAATTGGCCTGCAAAAAACAGATGATGAATATTTGGATTTATTAAATAAATGGGATTTCAATGCATTTCAATTTAATCAAGATGAGTTATTACAAATTGGTTTCTTAATTTTAAATGCATATAATACAAATAAATCCCAAATATCAGTCAATAATATCAAATCTTTTATATTTTTCATTAGAGATAATTACAGAATTGGTAATCCATTCCATAACTTTAGACATGCTATTGATGTTTTACAAGCAACCAATTATTTTTTGAAGCAGTTAGTTAACCATTCAAATTATGCTATTTCATCAATTGATTCTTTTTCTCTTTTACTAGCTTCGTTAGGTCATGATATTGGACACCCAGGTATTACAAATCAATTTTTAATTAATAATAAATCACCATTAGCAACTAAATTCAACAATGTTTCAATTTTAGAGAATTTCCATAAATTTCAGTTTAATAAAATTTTAATACCCTTTTTGAATCAAAATTTACATTTTTTCCATTCAAATAAAATATCAAAAATTGATAGTATACTCGATTTAATTGATAATTCAATTTTGGCAACAGATATGGCTTTACATGATGAATTTGTCAGTAAAATAGGTGAATTAGGTACCGATTTTGATAATTTCAAACTATTAGCATGTATTTTAATCAAGTCTGCAGATATTTCAAATGTTTGTAGATATCTGAATTCAAGTTGTAAATGGGGGTTATCATTAGGTGAGGAGTTTAAACAAATTTCATGTCTAGAAAATTACTTAAAAGATACTTCAAATATTAATCTATTAAATGATAAATTGATTGAAAATAATTTTGGTAAACAAATCAAAGATATAGATATTGATGAAGGTATTAAATTGGTTACTAATTTAAATAAGAATCAATTGTTTTTTATTAATAGATTTGCTAATGATTTTTTTTATAAGGTTGGAGATACCATTCCTCAATTGAAATTTTTATCTGATATACTGAGTGATAATGCCAAATATTGGGAAAGTGTATGATACATGGTTATGTTGTTTTTGGGTGTATAGATTAGGATTCTTTTTGATTTTTAATTTCACTTGCTTATTATTATTACCTAACATCACCACAACTACTACTACTACTACTATTATCATTATTATTATTATCACTTTCATTATTTAAGTTTCATTTATTTATTTATTTCATTATTTATAACCTTTGTAGATTATATCCTCCATTTTATACCGTTTTAGTTAGTTAATTGTATATATAACAAAAAATAAATATAATGTCATTTTGTCATTTGTTCAAGCTTTAACAATAAACAACGTGTAAGACTCCTTCCAAGGCTTAAAGGTCAAGCCAAGTCAAAAACGCGACTCGTATCAGACTTGAGCGTATTTAAAATGACTCTGTTATAAACCCCTGTCAAAATTTACGCTGAAGTCAGACTCTTCTGACGGTGTTGCGGTTTTTGCCTATCATTCTGGGGAAATTGGCAATTGGGATTATTTCTGGCATGTGTTTGCACATTTATTCCCAATTTTTTTTTTCATAAGTTTCTTTCATTACAATTTTTTTTTTGTCTTTCTCTAAACAACCTTTTACATAACAAACTATGCTTGCCAGACAATTAAGAAACAGCTTCAAGTTATTCACACCTGTTACTCAATTTTCACGTTTCCAATCAACATTTAAATTGAATCCAAATTCGATTGTTTCAACTTATTCTACTTCACCAAAATTGAAATTCACCAATGAACACGAATGGATTTCAATTCACCCTGATGGAACAGGATTCATTGGTATTACAAATCATGCATCTGATGCATTAGGTGATGCTACATTTATTGAATTACCAACTCATTTAATTGGTGAAAAAGTCGCTATTGGTGATACTATCAGTAGTGTCGAAAGTGTTAAAAGTGCAAGTGATATTTATTCTCCAGTTAACGGTGAAGTTATCGAAGTTAATGAATCATTAGATGGATCGCCTGACTTAATTAATTCAGATCCAATGGGTGAGGGTTGGATTGTCAAAGTTAAGGTTGCTGAAGATTCTCCATTAGAAGAATTATTAAACGAAGAAGAATATACCAAATTTGTCGAAGAATCAGAAGACCATTAAACAACATTCAATATTCAATTATGTTAATATATATATATATATATATGTTATATCAAGATAATTTTTGTTTATCTATTTATAAATTATTTAAAATAATTAGCGCTTGAGGCCCTATTTGCTCTTTCTACCCGTTGTGCTTCCTTTAATTTAACCCATTCATCATGAGTTTTGCATGTAACTTGAAAACCATGGATATATTGAACTTCGTCGTCTAATAATTTGAAAATATAACGATGTCTAGAAAGGGGTGTTTTCAATCCGAGTTCTTTAAATTTATCACTTACAATAGTTACATTGAAATGACTTTCACCAATACTAGAAACACCCTTTTTTGCACTATGATGAGAATGTTTCCATGAATCATTCCTAATTGTTAAATATTCAGGTTGTAAATCATTTTCAATTTTTTCGGCTATTGAAGTTTCGATTGGTCCAATTATTCTATTCTTAGCTAATGGTTTATCCTCTTTACTTAACGCGTTACAATTAGATGGTGCCATTTTCTTTGTATAGTCAATAGTTGTAGGTTGGTAATCTTTTAATTTTTGTTGGAAAGTGCTAAATTGTGATTTTTTAATGAATAAGAAGGCTGATGTTGATGGCGTATTCTTCAAGAAATATTTATGAATAGTAGTGAAATTCAAACGGGAAACTGTTCTATTGATCATTTTATGCTTCTAGCTAAAAAGATAGAACAAAAAGGAAAATGCTAAGAGAAGACGGAGATGTGGTCCGACAAGAAAAAACAGTGTACTCACAATCTACAAGGTGCAAGAAAAAATTATATACTCTATACTTTATAATCTATAACCCCAATCCCTAACTCATTCCCCGCTTCTGTTCGCAGGAATCATGCCAGTTGTGATCTCTCGAGGACACCGAGAACTGAGAACCGAGAAGCTGAGAGCGCAAGGCGAAAAACAAAAAACGAAAAACGGAAGACCCAAGCTCCCAGCTCCGATCTGCCCCACATTTCACATTTCACATTTCACATGCTACAAATGGCGTTCTTTTCCTACCTATTCAACGTTGACGCCAATGCATACCATGAAAATGAAATAGACTTCATAAATAATTGGTCATTCAAATACTACTTATGTATATTTATAGAAATTATGTAGATAAAAACTCATTTAAAAAAGAAAGAAAGCAAAAACATGAAGCATAGGTAGTAGTTCTAACAAAGAACCAAGGTGTACGTCAATCTGTTTACCAGTTGCTGTTACCACCTCTGTTGTTGTCATTGCCACCGTAGGAGTCACCACCTCTGCCAGAGGAAGATCCACCGTATGAGTTGTCATTGTCATTACCGTATGATGAACCACCTCTACCAGAGGAAGATCCACCATATGAGTTGTCATTATCATTACCGTATGATGAACCACCTCTGCCAGTGGAAGATCCACCATATGAGTTGTCATTATCATTACCGTATGATGAACCACCTCTGCCAGAAGATGAACCACCGTATGAGTTGTCATTGTCATTACCGTATGATGAACCACCTCTACCAGAGGAAGATCCACCATATGAGTTGTCATTATCATTACCGTATGATGAACCACCTCTGCCAGAAGATGAACCACCGTATGAGTTGTCATTGTCATTACCGTATGATGAACCACCTCTGCCAGAAGATGAACCACCGTATGAGTTGTCATTGTCATTACCGTATGATGAACCACCTCTACCAGAAGATGAACCACCATATGAGTTGTCATTATCATTACCGTATGAACCACTGTTGCCACCTCTGTTGGATGAACCACCATAGGAGTTGTCGTTGTCGTTGTCTCTACCCGAACCAAACATTATAATTAAAAGATGTGTTTTTTGTTATAGTTATAAGAAGTTATAAACTATCTTGGCAAATAATAAAAGGAAAAGGGGGAGGTGTTAGAAAGAAGTATCTAAATAAAACACCAAGACTAGGAAAACAAATTGGAAGAGATAGGAAATACCGATCATTTTATATAGTGGAGATCCGGGGGCCAATTGGCAGTAATTGAGGCTATAAGGATGTGGAATTCACATCTGTGCAATTAACGCAATTCGTCCCGTTTCATGCCTAGAATTTTCACACTTCACAATCCAAAAATTCATATTTCTGTAGACTAGAAATGGGAAACTAACAAACAAAAGTGTAAAATATATAATAAATACGTAAGATCCGTGGTATAATATATGATTGCAACGTGGTACGTGGTACGTGGTTAGACTTAAATCCAAATAGCCGTCCCACTGTCTCTCCACTAGAGGAAAGTCGTCATGGAGATTAACCTTTTTAATATTTTAATTATGATCTGGCACTCTGGCTTCTAGGCCCCAATTCGCTTCGGTTGATCTGTTCTTGGCTGCGACGGAGAAAACTGCCATTTTCGGCTCTTTAGCCTCGGGGGAGGGGCGCAGCAGGGTTCTCTCTTTTTTTTGCACCTTCGATTGTTCCCATTACTTCTAGAGAACACTCAATGGGCAGGACCTGGCCGGTACCTGGGCACATGAGGTACGAAGAATATACAGGGCACAACCAAGAACTAACTAATAAAAGAGGCTCATCCCTAGTCCTATAAAAACTGGTCATAGCTTTACAGAATGTCTATTTCGACAGTGTGTAATGTTTGTTATAAAAGTAAACTATAAATAAGGCAAATTCACGACCGCGAGATCATTAACTAATTCAATATAGGTATTTACCAGTTGTTGCCACCTCTGTTGTTATCATTACCGTAAGAGTTGTTGTTATCTCTTCCAGAAGAACCGTATGAATTGTCATTGTCTCTGCCAGAGGAACCATATGAGTTGTCATCGTCTCTGCCAGAAGAACCATATGAGTTGTTGTTATCTCTGCCAGAGGAACCGTATGAATTGTCATTGTCTCTGCCAGAAGAACCGTATGAATTGTCATTGTCTCTGCCAGAAGAACCATATGAGTTGTTGTTATCTCTGCCAGAGGAACCGTATGAATTGTCATTGTCTCTGCCAGAAGAACCATATGAGTTGTTGTTATCTCTGCCAGAGGAACCGTATGAATTGTCATTGTCTCTGCCAGAAGAACCATATGAGTTGTCATTGTCTCTGCCAGAAGAACCGTAGGAATCACTGTTACTACTGTTACCCTTTGAGTTGTAAGAACTGTAAGTATCTTTTGCCTTTTGAACGTACTTATCAACATCATCCTTGTTGTTGTTGTAGTAATTCTTAGCTTTGTCGATATTGTCTTTGTTATCGTTGTACAGTTCCTTTGCTTCGTCGAATAAACCCATTGTGATTGATTTAATTTAGTTGTTAGTTAGATAAGATTTTATATGTTGGAAAAAAGAAAGAGCAAAGGGAAAAGGAGGAGGGAAAGAAAACAAAGTCCAATGAACAGGATTCGACACACTGGAGGGCAAAATAAGGGAATAATAAACGATTTATATACCCAGCAATCTGTAATTTATGCAATGAATTTAACAGATATAACACCAATTTTAGAGTTTTCAGTTTTCAATTGCATAAAATTCATAAATCCGGGACATTTATGACAATCTTCCACAGTGCACAATTTATATCCCACAACCCCACACATTATCAAATTAATTAACTGTTGAAAGTTGGAACCAAAACACAAGTTGCATGTACAAGGTACAAATCTATTAATAGCATCCAGAAACAACATGATCTTAATAATAATAATCACCTAACAATAGTGAATTCCAGAATCGCCATAAAAGAATTGGGTCTAAACATGGGTGATCCCTTGAAAGAAGGCAGAAGGGCTGTACACTGTATATATATGCATGTAGAATTTGAAGCTGCAAAACTGCTAAATTTGTGTGCACGCATATGCTTGACAGCTCTTGCATTTTGTGTTTTGCGCTATTGTCCCGGCTTCTCAAACCTTCGCAGCTTGCAGCAGCCGAACATGCGGACAAAATTTTCCGTTTAGTGCTTTCTGAGATCTCTGCAGTTCCGTGTGCTTTTGGAGTTTGTACAATTATATGTGTATATGTATATATATATATATATATTAAAAGGTATTTTATAAAACTTTCATAAAATCCCACTTAATGCAAAAACAATTGTTTATGTAACAAAATAATTTAAATGATTAATGAATTATTATATATATATATAGATGTTAGCAAATTAGTGAAGTGTTATAAAAGAAACACATTAATAGAAATTGTAATAACGTGTATGACGTGTTTTTTCTCAAAGTAGACTCGCACTTATACTATTTAGCTCTTTTGAAATTGATTAACAAGGAAATGGAACCAAAATTGTTTTTTTTTACATTTCCCAGCAAAAAATATTTAATCACCAAAATGCAACCAACCTTTATTCTCTGGCGCCGGTTACTAAGTTGAATTCAATTATACCGAAAATTTACAACTTTACATGTTTAATAATCATTTTTTCTAAAAAAATAAATTGATCTGTAAATTGATCCATTGGTATCGTTAAAGTTCCAATTACCCAATCCCATTAAGAAAGAATTGATGTTAATTAATTGACCGCAGTTGGCAATTCAGACACACTGATAAAGGCAATACAAGAAATTGATTTCCTATCTTTTTCGTTTTTAGCTGCTCTTCGGCTGTTCGTAGTTTCTTGCCTGTGTCTTCCCCCCGCCCCAATTATTCAAATTTCATATTCCTCCTTTCTCCTTTCTCCTTTCTCCTTTCTCCTTTCTCCTTTCTGCCTTTTGCGTTAGAGGTTAGAGCGCGTATATTTTTTTCTATTTTCTGCTGCCTGCAGTAGAGTACCTTGGCGCGTCGATTTGAAAATTTAAAAAATACGTCGATCGGCTGTGTTGATCTCTTAACTTCAACTTACCAAAAAGGAAATTGCCCTTTATAGATAAGTGTAAACATATCAAAAATTTTGGACATTTGGGCAATGCAGCAGTCTATAACGTACAAGCTTATATTCGCCTGGTTGATGCTTTAAAACATATAGAAGGTACTGAGGCAGTGAACGTATAGAATTTAAAGTGTCTTTCTTTGTCATTTGTTATTATTTTGAATCCAATCCGGGTTTCTGATTTCTGGATTTTTGAATTTGTCGTTTCATATTCTCAACTTTGAGTTTATTATTTCATTCTCTCAGTGTTGGATGTCTCTTGATTACTGCTTGGATATTCAAATAGTCTAATTTTTTATTCCATAAATATATCGTTCACTCTGAACTAATTAACACTAATTGTCAATTTCTGCCTAAACAAAACACCCACCTTCAACTACGGGCCTTCTTTTATCTACCTCTGACACAACTAAGGCCTCCTAACACATTCCATTCTACTTCATTTGTTAACAATTATCAACCAACAGTTATATTTTTCAACAACTCATATAGCCATCTAGTTTTTAGCATATAAAGTATTTCTTATAATTGAGTGATTTGTCACCTCCAATAACTTAAAAATTATAACCAATCAAACTAGCAAATACATAGTTCTCATAATCTAAAATTTTCAGAATATTTACTATAACTATCCTTTTTTTAACAATTGTATTAATAAAAACTTAAGGCTTTTTATTTTTTTGCTTTCATCTGCTTCTTTCATTTTCAATATATAAAAAACAATTAATTTGATATTGATAATCTTCACAGCAACCTCATACATCATATCATACCATATCACATCATCTCACTTTTACTGATAATTTAAACATTTCCAAATTAAAATGACATCACCTCCGAAAAAAACAACTCCCTTACACACACCCAAATATCATCGATCTGTTTTCGGTAGTACGAGCCCTAATCTTGTGAATCAAAGCACAAATTCAATTTTTGCCGGTTCAAAAGGGATTTTATCGCCCAATTTTAACATTGTAAATTCTGATTGGAATTTAACCCTTGATTCTAAATCATCTAAGTTGAATAATGGAAAAACTGTTACTTATAGTAAGAGTCATAATCTTATTACGAATAACACACATAAAAATCACAGAAGACCAAGTTATTCAAGTTCATCACTGTCAAGACATCGCACATTTGGTGATTTCTTTACTGAAAAATATGCCTCAAACAGTGCATCCAAAGAAAGTGTCCAAGATCCTTTCAAAGATTCTGAAGATTCGTCATCATCTTCAAATACTAAATTAACAAAGCTGAAAAATAAATCATCAAATTCAAGTTTAAATGGATCCTCAAGAAAAATACGTCGAACAAATACAAATGAATTTCTGGACAGATTTATACCTTCAAGACAAACAACATCAGGTAAATTGTCACTTGAGAAGACAAAATCCCTGCCAGCATTTGCAATGCCAATAGATCATATTGAATCACAAACCTCTGAAATTTATCAAAACACCGTTGCAGAGGCTTGTGGATTAGAAGTTGGACAAAGAATATTGCAATTCCAACCTGTTCCACCTGAAAGTATGAACAACTCAACACACAGTAACAACAATAATTCATTGAGAAGGGTAGCGTCAAATAATTCTAATTTATTAAATGGAAAATTTAAAACGAGACAAATGATTTCAACAAGTGCTGCTCAAGCAAGAATGAAGAAAGTGCCAACATATCCAGAAAAAGTATTGGATGCACCTGGACTGGTTGATGACTTTTATTTAAATTTGATTTCATGGTCAAACGATAACATATTAGCAATAGCATTAAACAATTCAGTTTACTGTTGGAATGCAAATTCAGGATCTGTTGATTTAATAACGGAATGTGAATCCATTATTACCTCAATCAATTGGTCTCCCGATGATTATTATCTCTCCATAGGGTTAGACGATGGTACAATTCAAATTTGGGATATTGAAACTACATCAAAATTGCGTACGATGCGATGTTCAAACAGTATTCGAATTGGTGTACAAGATTGGAATGATCATATATTAACCTCCGGATGTAGAAGTGGTGAAATTCTTAATCATGATGTTAGGATCTCTCAACATATTACCAGTAGATTAAATCATCACACGGGGGAAGTTTGTGGGTTAGAATGGAGATTTGATGGTTTACAATTAGGTACCGGTGGTAATGATAATTTGGTTAATATCTGGGATTGCAGAAATTCAACATCGCCAATATTTACTAAAACTGCACATAATGCAGCAGTTAAGGCTATCTCGTGGTGTCCTACCCAAACTAATCTATTGGCAACAGGAGGTGGTAGCGCATGTAAAAAAATACATTTTTGGAATTCTAATACGGGATCAAGAATTAATACTATTGAAACAGATTCTCAAGTTAGCTCCTTAAAATGGGGGTATTCCAATGGTATCGGAAAAGAAATTGTATCAACACACGGTTTTCCCAATAATGAAATTTCAATTTATAGTTATCCAAGTTTACAGAAAACAGGTATCATTATCGACGCACATGAAAGTAGAATTCTCAACAGTCAGTTATCACCAAACAATACGATCTTAGCTACTATTGCAGCTGATGAAAACCTTAAGTTTTGGAAATTATTCGATGAGCAACCTGAAGTTGAAAAGGATGTTTTTACTACGTCTAACAGCGGGAAAGATATGGGTAAAGTGATGACAATTAGATAATGAATTTGTAATTATAACATATTGCTACATATATATGTGTAAACTTTAAAAATTCAAATAGAAAAAGTAATTTTTAAAACTTTTTATAAGAACAGAAAAGCTCAAGAAAACTTTTTTATCAAGTCAGACATGTACAAGTAAATTGAGACTTGTCTAGAATAGGCAACTATAGCTTAATATCTAGAGGCAGACAAGAGGCTTCCAGATTGGGAAATTGCAGGCGATTAGGGAACGTGAAGAGCAACACCGCGGAACACCGGGGCGATAAGCATTGAGGGATAGCTCTGTGGTTGATGAAAAGGGAAGCTGCAGCAGATGGGTATTGTTTGTATAAATACTGGGTAGTTTGACGTTTAACGTGGGGCCTGAGTGTGCCAATTTTTTCTCTAACGTCTGTTGTCTGAACCTCCTAATTTTGGACTTGCTTCTTAGAATACCACTTATTATAACAAGAATGAGCAAACAAGAAGTAGTGATACTGGAATATAAAGATGCCAAAAAGGCAGCAAAAACGTTATACGAATCATTTGATAACGATGATGTAGCAAGATACGTTTCTCGTCATTTAGAAGATGATCCATCTAAGAAGAAAGAAGTTGACTTACAATTTTACGAGGCATATGTTGTTTCTCATATAATGAAAGGGATATGTTTAGGTATTAAGGGAGATGACGATGAGTTTGAAACAGTTTCGTGTTGGGTTAAACCTGATTCTGGATCCATGGATGACTATATTACTCTTATAAGATCTGGATTTGCCAAAGTTGCATGGAATACAGGAAGTGAAGGTAGAAGGAGAATATTTGCCATATTATTCAAAGTACTACATGATTATTATGATAAGACAATGGAATTAGATCCTGAGCATGGTGAAAATTGCTGGACTTTAGTCTACTTGGGATCAACACCTAAGGCAAGAGGCAAGGGTAATGTAAGGAGGATGTTTGACCATGTTTTCCAAACTTATGTTGATCCAATGAACTCCATTACATATCTTGAAAGTTCAGCAATTAGAAACTTGCCAATTTATGAAAGATTTGGTTTTAGAGCAGTAAATGCTATCTATTTGGGGGATACAGATACTGATGACCATGCTAGGATGGATGTGATGATTAGAGGACCCCAAGGTGAACCTTGGAAGTATCTCGATAAAGCAAGGGAAGAATACAACTATGTTGTTCCTGATGTCTCTGTTTCCAAATAGGGTTGTATAACAAGCGATGTTTTTAAACTATTATGTGACATGTATAAATCTTAATCTAAATTAATTTGACCAAGCCCGAATGACTATGGAACTGTTTGTAGTTGGTAGTGTGAAGTGTGAGGTATGATTAAATTTTAAATTTTCGCTTTGTTCTTTGTTCACTCGTGGTGAGCGAACTAGCTCGACTAGGGAGTGATTGAGTTTGGAATTTGTTCCGAGTTAAGGTTAGCGGAAAGAAAGGGGTGTTTAAGGGGTGTGAAAGGTTTGCAAGAACTGAAGTGATATTGACCAACTACGGTACATTATATTGAAACAGAATTTGAATACCAGAAATGTTTCCAGCACAAGGTTCGCAAGAGGATAACGGAAAGGACAATGGAGACAATGCCAACACTGGCACCAAAACTGCGGTTAACGACAAAATGGTATATTCTTGGATAACAGAGTTTGCATATGGCCCAAATAAAGAACAGGCATTGTTAGAATTGGGTAAAAAGAGAGAAATGTATGAAGATTTAGCATTGGTTATGTGGAATTCATTTGGTGTGATGTCTTGTCTTTTGGCTGAAGTTGTATCTGTCTATCCAATGTTATCACCACCTACATTAACAATTCAAGCATCAAATAGAGTTTGTAATGCGTTGGCTTTGATGCAGTGTATTGCATCACATCCTGAAACTAGAAATCCCTTTTTAATGGCACAAATTCCATTATTCTTATATCCATTTTTAAATACCAATTCTAAGCAGAGGCCTTTTGAATATTTGAGATTAACAAGTTTGGGTGTTATTGGTGCATTGGTTAAAAATGACACTCCTGAAGTTATTCAATTTTTATTGACAACAGAAATAATTCCTTTGTGTCTCAAAATTATGGAATCATCGTCAGAATTGAATAAAACAGTTGCAATTTTCATTGTTCAAAAAATTTTATTAGATGAGTCCGGTTTGAACTATATTTGCCAAACTTTTGATAGGTTTGAGGCCGTTACGAAAGTTCTTAATTCTATGGTGAAACAATTATCAGAACAACCAAACCCAACAACAAGATTTTTGAGACATTTGATTAAATGTTATCTAAGATTGACTGATAATATGGAAGCAAAAAATACTTTGCGGAAGATATTACCGATTGAGTTGAAAAACGATACATTTGCGGCCATACTTAAGGAAGATGAACCGGCGAGACAAAGTCTTGAAATACTGTTGAACAATCTTCAATAGTTTTCCGTCTCTGGTCTTTATCTTGTATAGTAAATCTGTAGTAATGATAATAGTGCTTTACAGCTATGACCTGTGATCTATGTGCGACGATCGACGCGGGATCTGGCTTCGCGTCCAGTTTTCCACCATGGTCTCTGGAGACTTAGCCTGTTGCCAGTTGTTCTTGTTAACCCGTTGTTATTTAGGCATTGCTGTGTTTGTTGGCCTCCTGATCTAAGCTCTAAAATTCCCCAATTGGAGATCATCTGCATTCAATCATCATGTCAACTCACACATACAAGAAGAACGAAGATGGTGATGCATCTGTCTTGCCAGACAAGATGACTGTTTATCAAGAATGTTTACAGGCTTGTAACGCAAGTCCAATCCAAGCAAAGAAATGCCGTAAATTATTATCAAGGTTATTACGTTTATTTTATGCTGGTGAAACATTTCCAACCACCGAAAGTACTAATCTTTTTTTTTCTATTTCAAAATTATTCCACAGTGATGATCCTTCATTAAGACAAATTGCTTACTTATCAATTAAAGAATTGTGTGCAATCTCAAATGATATTTTGATGATTACTGCTTCTATCATGAAGGACATTCAAAATGGTGATGCAGTTTATAAACCAGATGCTGTTAGAACCTTGGCTAGAGTTTTGGACGGTTCAACAATTCAAACTGCAGAAAGATTATTTAAAAATTGCATTGTTGATTCAAATCAATCCATTTCTTCTGCCGCTTTAGTTTCGTCATATCATTTATTACCGGTTGCAAAGGATGTCATTAAAAGATTTGCAACCGAAGTTCAGGAGTCGATTACCGCTAATAAAAATTTCCCAACTTCAACTTATACTCAACATGAATATGCTGGTTATAATAAGATTCCAAACTCAACTTTTATTCATCAATATCATGCATTGTCTTTAATTTATCAATTTAGAAATACTGACAAAATGTCATTGATTAAAATGATCCAACAATTAACAGAAAGAAAATCATTAACTAATTCATTGGCCCAAATTCAAATGATTAGATTTGTTGAAAAATTAATTTTAGATGATTCTAATTTTATTAACGCTCTGTGGCCTTTATTTGTCAATTGGCTCAACCATAGATCTGATATGGTTGAATTGGAAGCTGCCAAATTAATTTTAAATAATACCAACAGATTTAATTCTGAACAACAAATGCATGCAATTACAACTTTACAATCATTGTTGGGTGTACCAAGAACTGTAACAAGATTTGCAGCTGTTAGAATTTTAAATAAAGTTGCAATTAAAGATGCAGAAAAGGTTGGTGTTTGTAACTTAGAATTGGAAAGATTAATTAATGATTCCAATAGATCAATTTCCACATATGCCATTACAACTTTATTGAAAACTGGTAATGCTGATAGTGTTGATAGATTAGTCAATGCAATTTCAGATTTCATGGATGAAATATCAGATGAATTTAAGATCATTGTTGTTGATGCAATCAGAACTTTATCATTAAAATTTCCGTTAAAATATAAATCTATGTTAACATTTTTAAATGATATTTTAAGAGATGAAGGTGGATTCAATTTCAAAAATGCCATTATTGAAGCAATTTTTGATATTATTAAGTTTATACCAGAATCCAAAGAGGGAGCTTTGGAAATGCTATGTGAATTTATTGAAGATTGTGAATATACAGAATTATCTGTAAGAATTTTACATTTGTTAGGTAATGAAGGTCCAAAGACCGCCAATCCATCAACTTATGTCAGATATATTTACAATAGAGTAGTTTTAGAAAATTCTATTGTTAGATCATCAGCGGTTATTGCATTATCTAAGTTTGCATTGATTAATGATGCTGAATTAAGTAAGAGCATTAAAATTTTATTGAAAAGATCATTACAAGATGTTGATGATGAAGTTAGGGATCGTGCAGTATTATCCTTAAAATTATTAGATTCTAAGGATCTGAATGATGCCAAATCTTATTTATTACCACAGTTCAAATATTCCTTACCAATTTTGGAACAAGAATTGAGTAAATATGTCAAGAATCCAGATAAATCATCATTCAAATCATCATTTGATATTAATTCAATTCCAAAGATGAGTGAAGAAGAATATATGGCAGTTCAATATAAGGAAAAATTAATTGGTGCGACTGATGCTACTACAATTGAAAACGATGCAACTCTGGAATCTAAGCATCAAAATGGAAACGATGAACTCAAAGAAATCAGCCAAGTTTCAGATATTACTAAATATACCTTATTGCAACAACAATATCAAAACGAGTTATCTGTATTACCAGAAATTGGAGACTATGGCACATTATTACATTCTTCATCTGCTATTGAGTTGACAGAAAAGGAAACTGAATTTGTGGTTGGTGCTATCAAACATATTTTCCAAGAACATATTGTTATTGAATATAATGTTGAAAACACATTAGATGATATTATATTAGAAAATGTCAATGTTGTTTCCAGTATTGATTCTGAAGAATATGTTGAAGAATTTACATTACCGATTGAGAAGTTGGAGCCTAGTGCCAAGGGTAAAATTTACACATCATATTCAAGACCCGAAAGTGAAGAAGATAAGTATTTATTAACCACATTAAATAACACATTAGCGTATGTTACTAAAGATATTGATGCTGAAGAGGATGAAGAAGGTTTCCCTGATGAATACCAAATCGAAGATTTGTCATTAACACCAGGAGATTTCGTCATACCTACATACATAAGTAATTTTACCAATGTTTGGGATGAATTTAGTAATGAAGAAAGTGCGGTTTACAATTTAGGTAATGAAGATAATATTGATCTTCAAACTGTTGTTTCCAAATTAATTGTTACGATGAGTATGATGCCAATTGAAGGTAGTGAAATAGTCACCAATTCTAAGAATCACATATTAAAATTATTTGGTAAGAGTATCTCTAATGGTAAGATTGCATCTATTATTAAATTTGCCGTGAGCTCTAAAGGTGTTATGATGAAGAATGTTGTTAAAGGTGAAGAAGCAGAACTCGTTGAGTTAGTTGCCAACTATTTAGAATAGGTTTTGTTTGCTCAGTTATTTATAATCTCTTATTTAAAGTGTAATTTTTGTACTTAAAATATCATTTCAAAACGAGAACCTAATAACGATAATTAAAGTAAATCTCTTTATTCAATTTTAGTTAAAAAAATCCTTATAAAAGGTTGTAGTTAGCAATTTTATATATATACAGGAAAGCAAAAACCGGTGGGTAAAAATATATATACACATGAGAGGAAATAATAATATAGCGTCGTTAGTCATTAATTAATTTAATGAATGAATAAGTTTCAAGATTGAAAAAAAATGCAATATTTTTAAGTTAGTTGTATATTAATTGTATATTAATTGTATATTAATTGTGTTTAAACTTCAAAACCGAAACCCTTCATACATGTTTTGTAAGAAGTGATTATATCTTTACATTTTGGAGAATCACTACCGTTAAGTAAAAGACATTCATCTCTTGCTGTTTTTTCAGGTATACAAACACAACATGGTTTTGGTTTTTTGGCTATAGTAGATAATATGGAAAGAAAAAGATGAAGAAGAAGAAGAAAGGACAGGTGTTAGTAAAAATATTGCTCGTTTTTTTCGATTGTTTGGTTTAACGGGGTTTGCATCAAACCTGGATAAAATATGCTTAATTTAAGTGAGAATGAATCTATACTTACATTCGCAAGCGGTTGTTTGTTCTGGCATTTTTAGGATGTGATGAAGTTGATGTTTTTAGAATGAAAGTATTTAACAAAAAGCAGCAAGAAGGGATTAAAAAACCGATAAGAAAACAAGGAAAGGAAGAAAAGAATAGAGTAGATGAAATCCAAAACCGATTTAAATTTACATCTTTGCAAAGCTCTTATTTCGGGAAATGTGTGGAGCTGTGTGGTGTGTGTCGTGCCTGGGCCGCGCATTGTCACGCAGAGAGAGAAAATTATAGAAGAAATTAAGCATACTGTATTAATAAGCGGGCAGGCGCGACAGAAGCGATGTTGTGGGGGTGTGGCTGGAGACCGCGGATGGCGGATGGCGGGTGGCGGGTGGCGGGTGAGGCGAGGTTCTGTGCTGTTGCTGGGGAGAGGCCAGTGCTAAGGTTGGGGGTTGGGTATTTGGAGTTGATCAAGATGGATGGAAACGGGAGTCTGAGGAAGGGGTATTTTGATGAACGTGGATATAGAAGTAGAGAAACGGAAGATATACAATGGCTTTGCAGTGTCAGAGTAGTAGACTCTTTGCAAGAAGTGGTGGTGGTAGTGGCGGTGGTAACAACAACAACGACTGTGAATTACTGGGACCCTTTGCCTTAATAATTCAGGGGTGCCTCGGACTTTTGGCGTTGGGCTCTTTGGTATGGAAACGATACCACGAGCATCCACATCGAAGACCTTGGATTATCTGGTTTTATGATGTATCCAAACAAGTGTTTGGTGCATCTCTTGTGCATATATTGAATCTATTTTTGAGTATTTTGAGATTGAAATTGAGTACGATGATAATAAAACGAGAACCGCAAGATAATGACGACCCTTGTGATTATTATTTTCTCAATATATTATTTGATACCACAATAGGAATACCCATATTGTATATCTTCATTACACTAATCTCAATTTGTTTTTCATCGTTTGGAATCAAGGGGATACGATCAGGTGAATATGGCAATCCACCGTTATTTCGAAATTATTTAAAGCAACTAATAATTTATATGTTGAGTTTGAGTATGATGAAAATCACTATTTACTATATTATGATCAACATTCCAATATTAGTTAAGTTGGCCATCTGGCTATTATCAAGGTTGGATAATTATCCAAATTTACAAGTAAGTTTTGTACTTTTGATTTTCCCCCTGATTATGAATACCTTCCAATACTATGTTGTTGACAATTTGATTCAAAGTCGGAAGTACTATGTAGTTAATAAAATGGTGCAAAATATGGGATTGGAGAATGAGATAGAGGAAGACATCCCGGAGGATATTAGCAGTTACAGTAACTTTGATAGAGATGCACGTGTATAAAAGAAATTGACAGACAAATGTATGAAATGTGTAATACCGGGCTGTGCGGCCTATGTTATCAGTAATTAATGTGTGACATTAGAAGTGTAATCCGATTTCCAGTTTGCAATCTCCCTGCATTCGATCCGCTTTACGACAGGGGGTGAGGGCTTTAAGCCTTAAGCTACAGTTATCAAGATCTCCCTCTCTTTCATCCTGTTGTTGATATATGTCTTTTCTTTCTTCCTTTTCATCTCCTTTTCTTCTGAAGTATATATCCATTGATACTGATAGACAAACATGACCGAAAAAATTGCAGTCCCCACAAGAAGACACTTCCGTTTAAATATGGTTGCTTTGTTATCAATTTTATCCTTGTTATTATTATCATATTATGTTAAAGATGTTAATGCATATGTCAACATGAAAGCTGATGCTATTTACATTCCAGAATTAGAAAATCAATATGAAACTATTGAAGAAGCTTTGGTGACACCTAAAAAATCCAATAAAAAAAATGTAATTATGATGGTTACGGATGGTACTGGACCATCGAGTATTAACATGGCCAGGTCATATAGGCAATATGTTGAAGGATTAAATTATGATGATTTATTGACTATTGATAATTATTTAATTGGACAATCACGTACACTATCATCAAATTCCTTAATCACTGATTCGGCAGCTGGTGCAACTGCATTTTCATGTGGCTTAAAGTCTTATAATGGAGCTATTGGAGTTGATAAATTACAAAATCCCTGTGGTACCATTTTAGAGGCTTTAAAACTGAAAGGTTATAAAACCGGTATGGTTGTCACTACAAGTGTCGTTGATGCAACACCTGCAGCGTTTAGTTCACATGTCGATTATAGAAATTATTTAGATTTAATTGCAAATCAACAATTAGGGATTAACTCAACATTTGGGGAAACTGTTGATTTGTTGATTGGAGGCGGTAGATGTTCGTTTTTACCAAAATCAGATACTCAATATGGATCATGTAGACATGATGAATTGAATTTGGTTGAATATGCAAGAGAGAAAGGTTGGAACGTTGCATTAGAAAGAGAAGAATTTGATCAATGGGGATTAGGGTTAAATGAAGATATTAAATTACCAATTTTATCATTGTTGGCATTCTATAATATACCATATGAAATTGATAGAGATGAAAAGAAATTTCCTAGTTTATATGAGGAAACAGTAACGGCATTAAATATTTTATCAAGAGAAACTAAAAATTCAGATGAAGGATTCTTTTTAATGATTGAAGGATCTAGAATTGATCATGCTGGTCATCATAATGATGCACATGCACAAGTTCGTGAAGTTTTAGCATATGATGAGGCATTTAAGGAAGTTATCAGATTTGCCAAAGAGAGTGATGTTGAAACGTATATTATCAGTACAAGTGATCATGAAACTGGAGGATTGGATATCGGTAGACAAATTAGTGATGATTACCCGGATTATATTTGGTATCCTGAAGTTTTAGAGAAGGCCAAACATTCCGGTGAGTATATCAATTTGAAAATCAACAAATTTTTAGAAGCCAAAAAGGTTGTTAAAAGGGGAGCAATTGAAAAGTTTATAAGAGAGGAGATATTGAATAAGGATTTGGGTATTGAGGATTTTGAAAAGGAGGAAATCAAGGATATTATAAATTTGATTAGTTTACAAGAAGATGGAGATGAGAATATTGTTATAAATGAGGTTCAAGGTGCAACTCAAGTTGTTGAATATTTGAAGAATATGATTTCAGTTAGAGCTAGAGTTGGGTGGTCTACACATGGGCATACAGCCACAGATGTCAATATCTATGGATATTGTAATACCGAACAAGGTATGATTAAATTGATGAAAGAATTGGGGGGTAGCAGAGAAAACACCGATATTGGGAGATTTATGGAGAAACTTACTGGTAGTGATTTGGATGGTTTGACGGAAGAACTAAAGAAGGCTGGACAAGTGCATAACTACCATGGAGCAACAGAGAACTCCTTACGTGATGAAGAGCAAATTGAGGAAGAGATAGAGGAGGCAGAATTGGAGAATGCAGGGTTTATCAACAGTGTGTAATGTGTAGTATGTGTGTGTGTGTGTGTGTGTGTGTGTGTAGGATCTATATTCGATATATTCGGAATGTTTTTAAAAATTTTAGTCCATGCCCGAAAAGGGGAATAGGCTACAGGCTACAGCTGGGCAGAAAACAGGTTGAGAGATTTAAAGGGTCATTGGGCCATTGGACCATTGGACCATTGGGGTGCCCTGAGAGAGTCCGGAGGACGGTCGACGCGGTGGAGAAAGCCGGACTTAATTGGGCGAAAACTGGCTGCCGGATTAGGCAGGAGCGGTGTTTATGTTTTTCCCATTTGGGCGCGGGAGCGGTTGTTTTGGGAAGGGCCGGAGGAGGGAATTCGTGCGAGCGGCCGGATTAGGCAGTATGTAGGGTTCTATTCGGGTTGGATTGGGTGATGATTGGCCTATGGTGGGGAGTTGTGTTAGGCCTCTGTTGTTGTCCGTTGTTGCTCTTATACCATACAGGTTCCTCCCTTCTTTCCTTCTTCTTCAACCCTCTCTTCTTTGTTTCTTATACTTACATCTCTTTCTCCCTCTCTTCTCTTTTTCCCTTCTTTCCTTCATTAAACAATTAGTTAATAATCAATAACCAACTAACAAACAATTAATACAATCCACAAAAATGTTGTCTTACGGTGATATTTCTCTCAGAGTCGTCAATTTTATGTTCTTAACAATTATCTTGGGTTTAACAGCTTCCCTTGCTGCTACCACTGTTTCCCATCACAATCCACAAGTTAACTTCTGTGTCTTCGTTGGTGCTTGGGGTATCCTTTCCTCCACTTTCTATGGTATCGTTGCTTTCTTTGTCTCATTCTTAGCATCTCCATTATTCTTGGCTATTTTCGATTTCATCAACTTTGTCTTCACCTTTGCAGGAGGTACCGCTTTAGCCGTTGCAATCAGATGTCACTCATGTAACTCTTCAGTCTACGTTGACAACAACAAGGTTACCCAAGGTTCAAAAGACAGATGTAGAAAAGCTCAAGCCTCTGTTGCTTTCTTATACTTTTCTGTCTTTATTTTCTTATTCTCATTCATAATGCAAGCATTGAACATCTTGAAGAACGGTTTCTTCTCAACTTCAACTCCAAAGACTCCAAGAACCGGTGTCCCAACCATGGCTCAAGTTTAATTTAATGTTTAAATTTAACAAGTTTTAAATTTTTACAAAATTTTATGATTCCCTAATTAAACATCCCAATTAATAATCAGAAAAAAGCCATAAAAAATTTATGAAACAACAAAACAATTTTACAAAAATCAGTTATTATAATCATTATGTTACTATTAGCCTTTTTTTTCTTTTTCTACAACGTTTATTTTTATCATCCAATTTACCTTGATTATAATTGTCATTTGTCCCCCTTAACCTCAAATTTCATTTTACCTTATAATATATTTTCATTCTCGTATTTTTTGTACTAACCTTTTTTTGTTTACCAAAATATAATTTTTTATGTGTAATTTGTTTATTATCTAATATTCATTCGTTAATAGTTATCGGTAATCACCATAATATAGCTTTTTACATCTGTACTTGATTGAATAATACTTGAAGTAATATAATGATATAGAAGTTTAAGAAAAAAAAATTATAGTATTTTTACATTATACATTATTTATAGCCTCTCGAAAGCATAAAACGTTCAACGGATTCCCAGAGATGTTCAGTAATTTGTCTGTCCTTAAACCTTTGGTTTCTGTCCAAACTAACCACTTCAACATTCCAGTTTTTAACATTGGATGGTATACTATCACCATTATAAGTAACATAAAACCCTTTAACTTTTTGAAATAATAAATTTGGCTGATTAATCTTATAATTTTTAAATTGCCATTCTTGTCCAGTGGTGAAAACTGCAACTACTCGATCCCAGTATTCAGGTTTAACAAAAAATTTCTCCACATTATTAACCACGACAAATTTAATATCTTTATTGAATTTCTTACTATGCCTAACAATTCTAATCATATTCAATTCATTATTGGTATTATGTGAATCAACATATTTACCTGCTTCCAAAAATGATTTCACATTGGACATATTAATCATCGATGTTGCAGATGGTGATAAAATGATAATAGGATCACGTTTATGTAAAATTGTCGCTAATGATTGTGATGCATCGGCATTAACAAAATTTGATGATGATGATGATAATGATTTTTTAGATGATGACTTGATAGAAGCACTTGATTTAAGTGCTCCCTTTGAAGAAGATGACAATGATGATGATGAGGATTTTTTCACAGTCGAAGTTACCCCTGATGTTCCTCCATTTTTGATGCTCTGCTTTAATGGACGCACAATCTTATATTCACATTCCCTTATGAGATTGGAAAAATCATTGGATTTTTGTGTTCCACGTAATGCCTTATCATGATCAATCAATTCAATTTCATGGATGCTAACTAATTTTAATAATGGATCATTTTCAAGTTTTTGTTTTTTAATTTCCTTATAATCAATCTTTTCAACATTTTGACCACTTTCATGTCCACGTTTGCTACTACTAGTACTATTATGATGTTTTGATCTTTCTCTTTCTTTATCCTTAAGGTATTTATCGGATTTTGATTTATTAGATGCAGATGACTGTTTGTCAGGTTGAGAATCAACTTTATCATCGACTTTTTTTATGACATCATTACTGGTATCATCAGTTCCCCGCTCTTGTTGAGTCGTTGCCAACTCTGATACCGATGCAGATACATCGCCAACTAAATTCATACACGTTTCAGACTCACCATTGAGATAACTGACCAAATTTGTCCTTTTCATGAATGAAATAACAGGTATTTGACAACTTTCACATTTGGAAATATAATCGGATGTTGAAGTATCACGATTGATCCAAGAAAAATAAACCGTTCGAATATCGTATTCTTCCTTAGTGCTATCATTATCAATTAATCCACTCTTAGATGATAAATCAAATTCTTGGTCGTTATTTATCACAAGTTTTTCACATTTGGAAATACCAGATGCTTCTGATAACTCTGGTGATAATTTAATATTTTGATTGGAAAGAATGGCATTTCTCAACAGTGATACAAAAGTAGACATGACTGCACTTGGTAGCGTTTATCTATAGTGGCCCCGCCTCCTCTTCTTTCCCGAAAGTGAAACTAGATTCATTCAACTTCTCTTCTTTCTTTCTCCTTCATATTAGCTCGTAGATCTTGTAGAGCAGCAACAAGCGAAAACTGGAAAAAAAGGAGTGATCGGCGCGTCGCTTTGCCCTCATGCCCTACAGATAAGGCGTTTTGGGCTCTCTGTCATGAGCAAATAGAGAGACAATAGATAAGGTTGCAGAGGATCAACTGCAGTGTGTTACCAACCTGTAATTTAAAGTACATGAAACACTAATAGCAGCCACGGGTGATGTCAGAATTGAACGATTATAACAAGCACACGTTTTTGTCTCGGGTATTGGGTAATGCATTGTCTAACTCAAACTCAAATCCGACAGCTTCGGCAACAACTGACAACATTAGAATGGCACCGTATAGCAATAACCATCCACCACCGTTTTTAGATGATGATAATATGGACTTACAATTTTCAAATACATATTCGTATCTTGATAAAAACAATGAAAAGGTTAAAAATATGCTAATGTCAGAGGTCTCACTGAACAATAGTTCCGAGAGAAATAATGATATTATGACTGGTAACATCAATAATAATAATAATAATAATAATAATAACATATCTACAGCCAATGGTAATAGCAAAAGAAAATTAAGATCCAACATATCTATTAATTTTAATTCCGAAAGTGAGTCTTCAGAAGACAATGACGATGACTATTACAACGGTAACCATTATGAAGACGATCTAAATCAAAATGACCACGAAACTGATATTTTAAATGACGCCGCCGAACATACAACAGCATCCAAAATAACTTTTGCTTCTCCATATGAACCAAATAAACTTGAAAATACCAAAGGAATATACAGGGGAATATCAAATACAGAAAAAAATCAATTACGTGAGGAAATAAAATTGGAATTGGAATTAGGACACGATGAGGAAGATTATATACCTGAAAGTTTATTTTTTGAAAATGAAAATAAACCTAAACAAAATAGAAATTTATTTAATCAAATTGAACAGTCTTTAATACTCCAAATTAAAGAAGTGGAGAAAACATTTGGACCAACAATAAATAATTTTAGCCAAACTGCAAAGACTTTGGCACATAAAACAATGGAAACATCAGTCATGCAACCCCCAACTCCAAATTTTCTATCAAATAGAAAGAAAGATTCTTTTATTACAAATTTAGAGACTGTTCAAAGGCAAGTGTTTAATGCTAGAAGGCTACCTCCAAAGGAGAGAGCGCTTTGGATGTGGGCAAATGTTACCAATTTGGATATATTTCTCAATGACGTCTACGACTACTATATTGGAAATGGCTGGAATTGCATTGCATTATCCAAAATTTGTGATTTATTGATTATAACATTTGTTATCTGGTTAACTTCTTTTATGGGAAATTGTATAGATTATAATATTTTGTTAAATCAAAATGTATCAAAACTGAGTCAAGTTTATGATGGAAAATGTTATGCCAAAATCCCATTATCCCAAAAATTCTTGTATTTTATTTTAATAGTATTGTTGATTTTAAGGATCAAAAATTGTTACAAAGAATTGATAGATTTGAAGGAAGTTAAACTTTTCTATAACCATTTGTTATCAATTGATGATTCTGAATTACAGACGATTTCTTGGCCTCAAATTGTTAAGAAAATTATGATTTTGAAAGGCCAGAATACTAACGCAATAATTAATAATAACAAAATTGATCCCGAAAATGAATTAAATAACGATTTGAAATCAAAATCAAAATTAAATGCTCATGATATTGCAAATAGATTAATGAGAAAGGAAAATTATATGATTGCAATTTTTAACAAAAATTTATTAAATAAACCATTGACTATTCCAATATTTAATACTTATTTTTTAACAAATACATTAGAATGGAATTTGAAACTATGTATATTTGACTTTTTATTTAATGATGAAGGTCAGCTAAGGAAAAAAGTTTTAAGTCAACATCATAGGTTGTCATTAATAACTCAGTTAAAGAAACGATTCAGGATAGCTGGTTTGCTGAGTATTTTCTTAACTCCATTTTTAGTCATATATTTCATTCTGTATTATTTTCTAAAATTGTTTTATGATTTCAAAACTAATCCAGGCTTGTTGAATGCTAGAAGTTATTCACCATATGCAAAATGGAAAATGAGAGAATATAATGAATTACCACATTTGTTTGATCAACGAATTAATCTCTCTGTTGAAAGTGCAGACGATTATCTGAATCAGTTCCCAAAAGAATTGATGAACATAGTTTTAAAATTCATTTCTTATATTACAGGTTCAATCGTTACCATTTTGGTTATTTTAACAATTATTGATCATGAAAATTTTCTTAATTTTGAATTAACAGAAGGTAGGACGGTTTTGTTTTATATGTCAACTTTAGGAGCATTGTTTACAATTTGTAAAAATTCAATTTCAAACCAAAGCAACAAATATTTATTTGATCCTGAATTATCTTTAAAAAATGTATCTCAATATACACACTACTTACCTAAGGAATGGGAAAATAGATATCATACTCAAGAAGTCAAAAATCAATTTTCTGCATTATATAATCTAAAATTAGTCTTAATGTTCAGGGAACTATGCAGTTTGATTTTATTGCCTTATATTTTATATATCTCCTTACCAAATTCAGCTGATAAATTAATTGATTTTTTCAGAGATTTTAGTGTGCATGTTGAAGGAATCGGATATGTTTGTACATTTGCAATGTTTAATTTAAATGATAAAAAGGACCATCATTTCAACAAAAAGGATGTCACTAACAAAAATGACAATAAAGAAGATGGCAATGATGATGATAATAAAATGGTCAAATCATATTTATATTTTGTGGATAGTTATGGTGGTAATGGAGTGAATCGGGATGAAGTCAAAGATATGAACGGTGTACAAAATTTGGTTAAAAGAACAAATCATAACAATCTACTTAGATCGGCTATTTTCAATAACAAGAACTCAATAAATAGTGCAAATGGAAATGGAGGCATTTCTATTAAAAATGGAAAATTACCGATATATCAAGAGCAAATGGAAGAAACTAATGCTGGGCTAGTCAATCCTAATACCAGAAATTATGTTGATGATTTAAGCAACAGTATGATGCTTGGCGAAAGTTTTCAAATAGGATTTGGAAAATCTAACGCTTTACAGGATGATAAATATATTGCTGATTATGGTGACAAAGACGGTACCAATGACAGTAGATCTGGTGGTGTTTTGGGATTATTAAACCAAGTTTATCAGCATAAACGTCGGGTTAAATAGACTGTAATTAGTTTAAAATTTTATAAAATCAAAATTGTATAACATTACATCAAAAAAAATAGTTAAAAATTAAATAAGAATCTATTTCTTATTTTTACGAGCTCTCTTTTCTCTTTCATATTCGTTTTTGGCAGTACCTTCTTCAGTTTGAATAGTGTTATAAATCTTTGCCATTTTACTATGGTAATCATCATATTCTTTCTTCTTTCTAGCGATCTGCGCTCTAGCTTCAAATTTAGTATCCCGTCTAACTTCTTTAAGTGCTTGTTTCTTTTCTTGTTTAACTTGATGTTTCAATTTAGCAATTTCGTCACGAACGGCAATTGGATCCATTGGATCCATATCATAAGTACGTTGTGATTTTCTATCCGGATTAAAATTCTCATTAAATCTAGGTGTGATTTGTGCAATACTGACAGCACGGTGGTTCTGTAATTTCAATGGACGACGGTCTTGCATGGATATTCTATTTATGTTGGTCAATTTGGTGGTAATATTTATGACAGCACTATGGGGTTCGCTGCATTGTTTAATTAAATGACGGAGAATTGGGATGAATGATGCAGTTAACTCTGGAGCTGCTGTTGTAGATTTTATCATTTTACTTGTTAGTGTATCCAACGTCTTAATTGATTTTAATATCATCAAATTCAAAAATACAATGTCATCACTATCAGACTTAGATAATTCCCATGTTTTGGATATCGATAATTTCACAACTTCCTTTGGTAATTCTAATTGTTTTGAAGCAAGAGTGTATTTGGTCTCCGATGGTTTCAGAGAACAAATAAGAATGTGCTCCCAATCTTCTATTTTGGATGGGTTAGGAATTGATGCTAATAGAACACGTTGAATGAATGAGATTACCTCTGGTATTACCCTTTCGGAAATTCTCTCGTACTGCATTAACAAGTCACAAAGATAAATACCAAAAAACATATGAGTTTTGTTTATTTCAGGTTTCATGAATTCTAATGATTCACATGCAACTAATAATGCGGGAATGACAATCAAATGGAATTTATCAGATGTTGAGAATGTACGCCCAGCCAATGTTAACAAAACAACATCACTCTTTAATGGAAATTGTTCCCAATCTTGTCTTATCAATCTTTCATGAACATCCTTTAAAGATTTTCTGTATGATTCAAGTAATAAATCTTCATATTTTTCAGTTAAATCACAAATGATACGCGTTAAAAAATCCATTATTCTCACATATCCTTTATCATCGTATCCAATCGGTTTGTTTGATATTTCTAATAAATAGTCAAATAAAACGGTAGTAAAAATTCCCAACTTTTCCTTATTTCCTTCGGCCAATTTTGGTTGATATAGTTCAAAAATCTTCTTGATTGTTGAAACAGTTTCCTCGTATTTAGAATCTGTAATAAAAGATTTAAATTCAGATAAAGTTTGTGGACAGGTAAGTTTGGCTTTAGTAACTTTAGGTTTAACAACAATGGTTTTATTACCAATTTTAATAATATTTTCCTTTGGTTCTTTGCTCTTTGGTCTTCCCTGTTCCACGACTTCTTCTTCATCTGATTCAGATTCAGATTCATCACCGGATATCGCACTAGTTGGAGATCCAACGCTGAATCCGGTCTCTTCATCACCACTTCCAGCCCAAAAATCATCTCCCAAATCATCTCCAGTTGCACCATCAGGTCTAACAAATTCGTCTTCGTCTTCTTCACCTTCCATTCTTTGCAATCTTTTCTTTTCATATTCTGTTCTTTTCTCTTCCTCTTCCTTTTGAATCTCTTCTTCTGTTTTAGTTCTATCTGTTGGCTTGGCCTTCTTGTCGAGTTTAGCTTCAGTCACTTTCAATTCATATTGAAGATCATATTTGGTTTTATTTTCAGTTTCGGGTCTTCCCTTGTTATTAACACTGATTTCATCCATAACGTTTTCAAACTCATCATCCAATTCGTCGACCCTTTCCATATTTTCCATATGTTGCCTCTGTCTTTCATGTTTGTATTTCTTCGATTTGGCAATAACTTCTTTCATAACTTCTGCCTTAGTTTTCTTTCTAGCAGGCCCTGTTTCATTCAAACTGTCATCGTTATCTCCGCCTCTTTTCCTTGAAAAGAAATCATCATCATCAATAGCATCTTCAGAACGTGCATTATTTGACCCTAAAGATTGACCTAAATGTGTCAACCCTCCAAAGTTTCCGTCATCATCATAATCAATGTTGTTATCATCATCTAAATTATACATAGAACTCTTATTAGCTTTTGCCAATCTTTCTTTTGTAAATCTTTCTAACATCTTCTCTTCTGGTGTCAATTTAGAGTTACCTTCACCAAATCTTCGATCAATAATTCCACCAGCTTTACCCTTTCTTTCCATTCTGCTTTCATATTCACTACGTCTTGCTTCTTCGCCGGCTTGTTTATTTATTCCTGGTTTACCAACAGTAATTTTTTTCTCAGCTGCATCAGCTCTCTTATTTCTTGTAACTTTCACGTCAAACGGATTAAATTGCTCTCTGATTTCGTTTAATACCCTTTGCTTGTCATCTTTACGAAGTTTATCTTGAGCTCCATTTTTCTTTCCTTTCTTAGATTTCTTGCTGAAATTGGATTGTCCTGTTAACCCTGCATTTTTAAGGGATTCTCTTAATTTTTTAAGTTGTGAACCACCACCAGCCATTTTAGCGCAATTTCCAATTAATTGGTTTGATACTTTAAAAAGCAATTAGGATCAAATCGATACGAATAAAATCGATTAATGAAAGAATCTTGGAGATGCATGAACTAAGTGAAAAATAAAAAATTTTTGAAAAGGGAAATTTGAAAAAATTTGAAACATCCCTGCACCGCCGGAGGCTGGACGCTCGTAATTTTGCGATTTGCGTGTGTGATGACACTATTGTGGGGTTGAAAGTCAAGAGCAGAAGACAAACACACCAACGGTTATAAATCAGTAAGGGGAGCAAAAAAATGTTTCAAAATAGACGTGTGGTTGTTACAGGGCTAGGATTAGTTACTCCACTAGGAATAAATGTATCCAATGCATGGAAACAGCTAGTGAATGGTACATCAGGTATCATCTCGACAGATAAATTAATCGATGCTGAAAAATACAAGGATATTCCATCAAAAGTAGTTGGTAAAATACCAACCGGTGATATTGAAACGAATATCAAAGATGGCATTTATAACACATCGGAACATTTTACATCACATGAATTAAGAAGATATTCCCCTTTTATCCAATACGCTCTTGTTGCTGCTAAAGAAGCATTAGAAGATGCTAAATGGAATCCATTAGAATTGGGAGAAGAAGCACAATTAAGATCTGGTGTTTGTATTGGGTCTGGTATTGGTTCCTTTGATGATGCTGCGAATAATTCAATTAATTTTGCTAATGGAGGATTTCGGAAGATACAACCATTATTTATACCCAGATTATTGGCAAATATGGCCAGTGGTAATGTTTCTATCAAATATGGATTGAAAGGTGTCAACCATTCAGTTTCTACAGCATGTGCTACTGGGTTGCATTCTATTGGTGACTCTTTTAGATTTATTAAAGATGACTACGCGGATGTAATTGTTTGTGGTGCATCTGAGGCTGCTGTTAATCCTATTGCATTAGGGGGATTTGCTAGAGCAAAAAGCGTTACAACTTCCTTTAATAATGATCCAGCAAAAGCATCAAGGCCATTTGATAAGAGACGTTCAGGGTTTGTGCTCGGTGAAGGGTCCGGTATATTAGTTTTAGAGGAATTACAACATGCATTGGATAGAAATGCCAAGATATATGCAGAAATCAAAGGGTATGGATTAAGTGGTGATGCTACACATATCACTACACCAAGCAAATATGGTGACGGTGCTAAACGTGCCATGGAAATGGCAATGAAACATGGTTGTGTAAATGCATCAGAAGTCGGTTATATAAATGCGCATGCAACATCCACATTACTCGGCGATAGAGCCGAAAACTATGCAATTAAGAGGTTGTTTGCAAATGCAAATTCCGAACTGAAGGTTAGTTCTAGTAAGGGACAGATTGGACATTTATTAGGAGCTGCTGGATCTGTGGAAGCCATATTTACTATTCTGGCTTTAAAAACAGGAATTATGCCACCTACATTAAATTGTGATGAGCCTGGGATGAGCGATGCTGATAACAAGGAGGACTTCATATTTGACTATTTAAGTAATAAAGCACAAAAAATGGAAGGTTTAAAGTATGCGTTGACGAATAGTTTTGGATTTGGTGGTACAAATGCATCGCTATGTATTGCTAAATACAAGTAAATAGATAATGAATAGCCCCGTTTCCAGTGTATATATAGGAAATTTCAATAGATGTGAGGAATAATGATACAATGATTGGAAACATCCACCTCCTTATGATTTTTGTAAAATTTGTATGAATGTTGGGCAGAAATGGTTAGATTTATACATACCCATGAAACCACGATAAATAATGATAAACTTGGCTTCATTATAAATAAGGATAAGTAAATTAACATTTCATCGAGATAGTGTGGGCATACTACGTATTTGAATAGACCCGTAGTTGGTAAGGTATATTTTTTTTGGTTTGCTAAACGATTATGATTTTTATATTGATCATATGATGCAATACCAAATAATGAAATGGAAAGAATACAGCTTATATAATGCATTGGTACTTCTTCATTCAGATAATGCATCAGTAATGGAATGATATTTATGCTTGTGTAAAATACCACACCTACTAAATAGTGGAATATGTGGATTTTAGCCGTATTTGAAAATTTAGAAACATACAGGCATTCATATAACCTTCTACTACTTTGGATCAAATTGAAGCAAACGATGAGTTCTAGATCTGAATAAGCATTTTTATTTGTATAATCTACTATGAAAAATACTAAAATATTAATAGTTGATAGTAAAAAATGAATTATGTAAAAATGTGTAAACCATGTTTTGGGAACATAAATGTCTTGAAAGTCATATGGTAAACGCAGGATGTGGCTTATTGGTTTTGATGGTAAGGTTTTTCCATATTTGAAAAAAGAATCAAAGGAGGGAATCCATGCAGCCATAAATACAAAAATAGTCATGAGTGCCAATGCTATATTTATTAAAGACAATAGAGTATATAATATCAGCATTTTGGGTATAAACGTCAGTAATATGTTTATCAAATCATAAAGGGGAGAGTAAATGAAATTGAGGATTTTTATTCCTCTATTCTCTGTATTCCATATACGTCAATTATGGCTGGTCGAGAAACATGTTAGGTTGTAGCGAAATGTTACAATTCGAGTGTTGGAATTGAGAAGGACGTTGGGGAATTGGAGGAAGCGTAGTATTCCTGCTGCCTGTCCTTGACATGAGCTTAGATCTAATATGTAAGTGGCAAGAAAGCAAGTATAGGTAAAGCACTTTGGAATAGTCATACCGAAACTGACAGCTACACATTAGCAAGGAAATAGATACGGGCAGAATGCAGATTTCGTTGGCACCTCTTTACTACGGATTATTGATAATCCTGTCAATATTTTTTTACAACAACGTAGATGAAGGCTCGTTAATTGAAGGCGGCCAAAAATTTTATCAAACGTTAACTGAAAAAAGTGAAGAATTGAAGGAACAATTTATTGGTTATTTTGAGGCAGAGATTGAAAAGTTGGGTTTAGTTACTGAATCCATTGTGGCAAAGGAAACCACTGAAACTGCTTGGTCGGGTGTATATTCTTCTGCATCATATTTAACACCACTTACACAGTCTGTTTATGATACGTATGTTAGTATTGTTGAATCAACTAGAAATTTCTTGGATAATTATTTTGAAAACCATCCTGCATTTGCTGATAAAATTTCTAAAATATGGGTTGCAACAAATGTATATGTTGGTATGGTCTATGAATTTATTAAAGACAAATGGGTTGTTGGTTTTGAAATCACAAAGGACAGCTCGATCCAATTTTATAACTTTTTATCTGAAAAAATTAAAATTGTTGCTGAAAAGGAACCAATCAAGACCTATTTGTCAATAATTGTTAAATTTCAAAAAGAAAATGTTTTTCCATTTTATGAACATACTTTTGAAATAACCAAACAACATTTGTTAGAAGTCAACGATTTTATGTTGGAAAAGGCGACTGAGAATAAGGACACGCTTTACGGCCTTGCCATTATATTTGTTCTTATTTATTTTTTTGGATATTTCATTCAATTTGCATACCGAAAAATAGCGTACATGTTTGCCAAAGACACCTATGAGTTGAATAAGGCTGTTGAAGAGATGTGGAAAACATCAGGAGGTATTCGTTCGGAATATAGTGTTGATCATACAGCAACCTATTTAGATATTAAGAATAAATCACATGGTGGTTTGGAAGTTGATGAACTCGCCGAATTAGAGGAGAAATATTCCTTAGATGTTGATAATGATAATTCAAATGCGAGCAATCGTGGACAAGAACAATCAGGTAAAGCGAGCAATCGCACAATTGAACAACAAGAAACAGAATCAAAATCAGAAGAAATCGAAGAAGAAAGGGAGAAAGAAATAAATGAAATTATTGTTGAATCAACAGAAATAATTGATTCAATTCAAACGATTACTTTGAATACTACCAATGTACACAATAATAATAATAATAATAATAAGATTGCCAACGAAACAAATGATAATAAATCTACCATATCAAATAAAAGCGGTCATACTACAACTGCAATACAGACATCAGCAACAACAAATACAAACACTTCAAACGGTATTAGTAAACTGATGTATGTTGCCTCAAAATCTGTAATTTATGATGACTTCGATGAAATGAACTCAAATATTGATTTTAGTGGATCTGTGGTATCCGGAATTACATTAGCATTTGATCAAGAAATACAGAAAATATCTACTAGTAATGGTGATGAAAGCGATGCTCGCAGTAGTGTAAGGTCTTTGCTTGAGTAAAGAATAATAATATGCTTTAATAATGATAGCTTTTTTTCTTGTTTATTATTCATTTTCATTTTTGTACATTTTGTATTTTTGATTTTTGAGTTAATTTCTTTATTTAATAATCAAATTTTCATATACTATTAATAAGAAACAAACATCTTTTTTTTTATTATTTTTTTATAAGGAGTTAATTTTTAATAATAATAGTTAATAATAATAAATAGGTAAAGAAGAAATAAATTATTAAATCTAATAATAGTAGAATAGTAATAATGGTAAAAAATAAAATTAATAAAAGGATATTTATATCAGGCAATATATAAGCAGACATTCATTAATTATCATTTTCTTTGCTTTAAATTTTTTAAAGGTTATAATTTTAAGATGAATTATATGAATTTATGAAGAATGAAGAATCGTTAAATAAATAAAAAATGTAATAAAATAAATTAAATTATAATTATTTATCATTTAATTTGATTTATTTCTTTGGAGGGTGGTAAACAATCTTTCTGTGTTTAATAGTGGTCCATTTGAATTTCTTGACATAGACGGAGACAAAGTAAAGAGCAGTTGTAATAAGTAAAGCCTTAGCACCTAATCTCTTTCTTTCATCATGTTCTGGTTCAGCAGCCCAATTTAAGAAAATTGAAACATCTTTAGCCATTTGAGAAGTAGTCGCAGGGGTACCATCTTCATATTCAACTAAATCATCAAATAAGACTCTACCCATAGCAATTGATCCACCTGGGAAGTAAGGGTTATAGTTTGAACCAACTGGTAAAGTAACACCTGCTGGTGGTTCATCTGGATAACCTGTTAATAATGCAAAGATATAATCACAAGCACCGTGTCTTGCCTTAACAATTAATGAAAGATCAGGAGGTAAAGCACCTTGATTTGCAGCTCTTGCAGCTTGTTCATTTGCATAAGGACCTGGAATATGATCAGCTAATTTACCAGGTCTCTTCTTTGGATTACCTTCATCATCAGGTTCATCGTCATATTCGAATTCTTCAGCCATGGCCTTAGCTTCAGAGTTGGTGTGGGAGACACCAACTAAAGTTCTCCAAGCAATTCTGTCTAAAGAATGACAAGCCGCACAGACTTCTCTATAAACTTGGAAACCTCTTCTAATGGAGGCATGATCAAAAGTTTCAAACATACCATTATGGGACCAGTTGAATTCAGGTGGGTGAAGACCGTGTTCTGCAGCAGTCATTGCTTGGGCAGTTTGAGAGTCTTGGTATAAAACATAAGCAGCTGTTAAACCAGTTGCTGCAACTGCAGCATTGACAATCTTCTTTGTGTTAGAAGAAACTTCAGTTTTTGCAGATGTAGAAAAGGATCTCTATATTCAAAAAAAAATGGGGGGGATCAAACAAGAAAATCAAAAAAAAAATATTAATGTTAGTAAACAGATTCCATGACTGAGTACAAGAATTTGTAAAGGGTATAATATGATGAAATATAAGTCAATGTGTTATTGATCAATCATAATTCAAGGAAATAATCATATAAGTGAAGAAATCAGCCAATCAGAGAGCTTCAAAAAAATCGCGATAGTTGGTAAAGAAGCTGAGAGACGGACTGGCTGAGTGAAGAGTGAATGAAGGGTGACGAAATCGATCCAATGTGAATATAAACATATTATAATGAAGTGTAGATTGAAAATAATGCAATAGTTAATTAATAAATGGTTGTCTGCGTGGGCATATAAAATTTTTGAAATTGAAGAATGGTTGAGTATTTCATAGTAGAAAAATCCACCACTCTCAAACCAGTACTTCATTGACAACTCAACAAATACGGGGTAAATAATAGTAACTTTTCGATAAAAAAAAAGACATATGGTCTATGAGTAACGTATATTGTTATATTATTGCTATTTATGACGATGTTCGTAGAGGATGTGTGGACTTATACTTTATTATATTATTCACTAAATGATTGGTTGATTTTTTTTTCCATCAGCAATGGTGGGGCATTTAAATGTTGAGAAGATCTATACATACAGCAGTGTTTTTGAAAGCAGAACCAAATTGAGAAAACATTGTGTACTGGTTGTGGATGGTAGTAGGAAAGAAGGGGGGACTCTAAAAAGGTTAAAGAAATGGTGTATTGAGTTGAGGTAGTGAAATGCATCTTGTACACAAGTAGTAGGACAAGAGGACTCTGTTAGTAGGAGACAAGAGAGAAAGAGCGAAATCTCGAAGAGAAAGTGCCGGCGGTCGATCGGCGCGGCGCTTGCAAATTGCACGGCTCCCATTGGCTGAAGCGTTGAAGCGCTTATTCTAGCAACCTCGCGTCGGCGACGCGTTGGCACGTGACTGTTGGGATTGCCACCACAGTGACGCGTCTTTATCTCTTGACGTTTGGCGTTTGGCGTTTGGCGTTTCAGTTTGCATTGGGCGTCTGCGGTTAATGGCTGAACTTACCCTAACAGCTATTGCCGATTGCCGTCCCTGCTCAAAAATTCCATTATCACTAAAAGTTACAATGACTGAAGCAAAACACACAAATAAAGAAGAACAGGCCTACCTCGACCTTATTCAAAAAATTATCGATAATGGTGAATTCAGACCTGATAGAACAGGAACCGGTACATACTCCTTATTTGCACCTCCTCAACTTAGGTTCGATTTATCCAACGGTACCTTCCCTCTTTTAACAACAAAAAAAGTCTTTATGAAAGGTATTTTACATGAACTTTTATGGTTTATTCACGGTTCAACGGATGCTAAATTATTATCTGATAAAGGTGTTAAAATTTGGGAAGGTAATGGATCGAGAGAATATTTAGATTCTCTAGGTTTGACCACAAGGAGAGAAGGTGATTTGGGTCCAGTTTATGGTTTCCAATGGAGACATTTTGGAGCAGAGTATAAAGATTGTGATGCCGATTATACAGGCCAAGGTTATGATCAATTGGCCAATATAATTCAAACGCTTAAAACAAACCCTTACGATAGAAGAATTATAATGTCTGCTTGGAATCCTCCTGCTTTTAAAGAAATGGCATTGCCTCCATGTCATGTATTTTGTCAATTTTATGTGAATTTCCCCAAGGATGGTTCTAAACCTCGTTTGAGTTGTCAAATGTATCAAAGATCTTGCGATATGGGATTGGGGGTACCTTTCAATATTGCATCATATGCTTTACTAACTTATATGATTGCAATGGTGGTGGGTATGGAGCCTGGAGAATTTATCCATGTCATGGGTGATGCTCATGTTTATTCAAATCATGTAGATGCATTAAAGGAACAATTGCAAAGAACTCCAAGAACTTTTCCAAAATTAAAAATTAAAAGAAACGTTACCAATATAGATGATTTCAAATTCGAAGATTTTGAGGTTTGCAATTATGATCCTTATGGACCAATTAAGATGAAAATGGCGGTTTAAAAATTTTTTTCCTTTATTTCTACAATATTTGCTTTCTTATTTTTATGTTAATTTTAATATTTCTCATATAACAAGTGGTATATATACCTAGAAAATTATTATTACATTTAATTAACATATATAATTTAAAATAATTTACAAACTTTAATCAGACAAACAAAAATAAAAAACTAAAGAAGCATATCATACACTTCATTCCTACTGATTTTCTTACTCTTCTTTGCAGTTTTCAAACTCCTATCATAATCACCAAATATATCATCATTCTCTAAATCAAAAATAGATTTGTCCGTGGTGGATTTTTGAGCTTTATTTTGCCTACTATTATCAACTGTATTGGTGATATTCTTCAAAATATTTCGATTGGAATTGATTTTAGGTTTCCTAACTTTATTTTCCTTGTCATCATCAATATAAACTGTATTGGATCTTCTCATCTTCTGTTTCAGTGAAGGAAGTTGATAATTTACCACCAATGATCTTCTTCTACTTTGTCTTCTCTCACTGGTAGATCCCTCCACGTCGTCCAATGGATCCATTCCAAGCCACTTTTTAGTCTTCTCCGTATCCAAATTTTTGAGTTCCCTTGGAATTCTGCTAACACTCCTCTTCTTAACTAACAGTTTCTGTTTCTGTTGTTCTCGATCGTATTCACCTTCACTAAATATTGGTTCCCTTTCGATTTCGTTAATATTAGTTTCAGTTTGAATGTGATGGTTGCTTTTAACAGGGGATACTAGTTCCTCATCAATATTGTTGAATAAATCATCGTTATTGTTGTTAATTTTATCAGCACTGTTACCATTAGAATCATTGTTATTAATATTCTCTTCAGCAGGAGAAAGTCCAAGAAACGGAACATCAGATAATTGATAATTATCCATTTTTGCCATAACAATAGAATGTCTCTTTATTGGAATGTTAGCTGATGCTTCTTTGTCCTCATATTCAGGTTCTAATGGAGTTGCTTCCCGTTCCTTTTCCTTTTCAACTTCTTCAACCAATGTATCCAGCTGTTCTTCGGTATAATTTGAATCAATTAAAAATTCAGGTACATTCATAGTAGGTATATTCGTATCAGGTTTAAATCTTAACAATAAACTTTTTCTTCTTTGTAGATCATCATTAATGTTTTGCCAATAATGGCCAAAATCATTGGTTTTAGAATCTGCATGGTTTTCTTCTGAAACCTTTTGTGATAAATGTGACGGAAGTTTCTTTTTCTCAACATCAATTCCCAAGTCAGACATAAAAGTTCGATAGTTACTCATTAAGTTATCAAGAGAAGTAACAATAATATCATTAAATCTTTTGGAATTCAATTTTAATATTTCGGTGAGTTGTATTTTATCATTTTTAAGTGACAATACTTCCTTTTGCGTTTGAAATAATTGATTTTCTAAAGTTGTAACCCGAAGTTGTAACTCTTCATTTTTTCTAGCAAGTAGTTTATTTTGAGTGGAATATGTGCGTTTGATTTCTTCTTGTTGCATATCATTTTGAACAGATGTAAGTACCAGCTGTCTGTCTGCTGGAATCAATGATTCCCTGCTCATAACAGGACTTAATGCTGCTCTAACCATTTTATTTTATTGTTGTTTTGATTAGCGTTATTTTATGAAAATTGTGAAAAGTGGTTTTTTTCAAATACAATGTTTTCTGCTTACAAATAAAAATGTCTAGCAATGTTTTTTCAATATAAATATCAGTTCCAAGTGAAGTTGATGATATGTATACTGCAGCAGTGTCTTCAGTTGAGGATAAACGAAGTGTTTAGGGCTTACTTGGTGTTGTTTACAAGTTGACTGCACACTGCAGACTCGAAAGCCAAAAAAATAAGCAACGCGTGCCAGCAACGTCTCCGGTCTCTGCTCTCCCTGTCTGAGCATATTTTGTAATTTGTACTTTGTGACTAGTTACTTATTACTTGCGACAGAGCATATTACTATTCCTTTTGAACACCGTCTCTCCCACTCACTTGCCTATTCTAGATTGATATATTAGATTATTTATTGTATTCGAGCAACAATGTCTAATCGGAGATATTCGAGAATTACAGAACCAGAAGCGGAGTCATTATTACAATCGAGAATGGCCGAACTTCAAAAATTGCAAGAAATAGAATCATTAACTGAGAATATGACTACTTTACTTGGATCATTACATAAGCAAATGAATTTAATGGAAGTTGGGACAGAATCTATCTTAAAAGTAACTGCCAACTGGATTCAAATTGTAAGAGCTGTTAGTTTAGCAGCAAATTCAATGATGGTGTACAATGAAGAGGATTTTATAGATGGTTTACCAACAACAGAACGTTTAGTTCGTTGTGCTTTAGATGAATTGGGTGCCATTGTAAATGATCAAGGTGATGACATGACTACGGAATTTATAAGAAATGAAAATCAAAGTGGAGATGAAGATATAAAAACATAAGCAGCAAACGATGACATGCTCTTTGTTAACGCCATCAAATGATGAAAAAACAAGATCTTTACCGAGCTAAATACAAACACCAAGATTTTCATGTCGAAAATGAACTTAGCTGGAATATTCAGATCAATGTCAAGGATTGTAAACTCTTGCTGCTATATATACAAAACTAGAATGCTGAATTTTTCCATCTTTTATTGCATGTTTACAACTACTACTGATATCGTTCATGCAAAGGTACTAGTATTTTATCGGACACATATTTTTAAAAAATGACTTTTTTGCTCAAAGTATGCAAACGTAAGATGTATCTAGGTCAAAATGATACATAACTTGTTGGACTTTAATAATTCGTTGTCTCATATAGATTTTGTCTTCTTAATTTAAAAAATTAAAATCAAAATACGATCACAAAATAGATATACAAGTCAGCAACTGATTATCACAGTCCAACAATTGATGAATCATGATACTTCTTTGGCAAAACAACAGATATTTTTTTTGAACACTGTTTGTTACTTCAATATTTGAAATATGGAAAGGATATTGGCATGAACATAAGACTTTTAACAAAATGATTTGAGGTGCTGCTGTTTTTGGCTATATTATCAAGAAAAGTATTTTTCCAAACAAACTTTTTACTAGCATTTATCCCACTGGATAAGCGTATTGATATACCCTGCTTCTCTATAGGATAGATTATATTTTCTTATAAGTATCATTTTTTTGGCATATTTTTAATTATTTCTTTTTCAACGATTTTTGAAAGCAGTAAAAACTTGATGTTTGTTGTGATAAAATTACCTATAGTCCCAATACAAAAATGCTTCGCTAAGTAGTTTAGATACCAAATTCAAATAGGTAGTCTCTTTTCTGTATTATTGTAATAATAATTTACAGATGTGAAGTAAATATAGGCTGTAGTTAGATGTAATTCCTTTTCTTATTTGTTTCTTATTACCTTGAATAATTATGCACAAATTGGACTCTGATTCGGCAATCAATTGACTCTAGAATTGGTTTAGTTAGTTTCAAAATAAAAATAAGTATTTTATATCAAAGATCATAAACTGAGTGAGATTTTATTAGTCGTAAAAATCTTTTATGAAAGGATATGTGATGGCATCAATATATGACTTTCGACATCGTTTTATTTGTAAATTCATAAAATCCCCCATCTTTAAATATTTTTACAATAACGAGGTCTGAAAGTACTAGCAAAATTTAAAATATAACTTATCCCTTAAAACCATAATAATTTATTAAAAAAACTCGCAAATGATGTTTGTTGTAAGTTGATTATTCTATGAGTTGTATCCATACTTGTATGTATCTATTGGAATCTATTATTTTCTATATAGTTATATATATAACTATATATAACATACTGTAACATAATTTGAAGATTGGGTTAGATTCTAGTTGGTTTTTATACATTTTCTATATATGTTAGATAATTTCTAGAGACAAAGAACTAAAGAGAAGAAAGTAGGAAATTAGGTAGTTTATATAGAAGCTGAATTTCTCCCCTAAAGAGAAATTCTGTAGACTAATTTAGTATCATTTTGGAGTATGGTTTGTAACTTAATATTTATTTTTAGAACATTATTTGATTCTGTCCCAAAGAGGGTATATTAGTATTTCCTTTTTGAGACTTAATCTTATAATATGTTACACATATTATAAACCTATAAATTCAAATAGCCATTATGAAAGGGGGAATTCTCTTTCATTTATATACTCTGGTGCTCAATAACCTTGAGTACATGTGAACTGGTCATAAATCAGAAAATGCGATATGTTTAGATTAACCTAATTTATACACTATGACAATTTAATACACCTTCATTGTTATATTTACACTGGCCGGCGTTTTCTGTATAAAGCCGATTCAGTTGGGGGGGAGGAAGGTAAGTACGATATCTCCATATTGTATCACCCAATCACAACAATGTTTTATTCAAAAAATAAAAAAATGAAAGTAAAGGAATGAAAATCTTTTTTTTAAAAAAATTACGATTTTCAAAATTTTTACCAAAAGCATTAAAAATTTAACTATATCGAATATATGTGATATACACTCTAAAATAAACCATATATTTTTATTTTCCGTGAAGGTTGTATAGTGTAGTGGTTATCACTTTCGGTTTTGATCCGAACAACCCCAGTTCGAATCCGGGTACGACCTTTATTTTTCTCAATCTTTTTATTGATTTGAGATGAAATTTTACTTTTTTTTTGATGCTTTTGACTACTAGTATCTTTTTTTTTACTGTATTCCAACAAGAGTAAGAATCAATCATAAAATTAGCATAACTGGCATTAAGTACACAAAATGGGGAAAATTAATCAACCAATGTCACAGATTAGATTAACCAATGTTTCATTGGTACGAATGAAAAAGGGAAAAAAGAGATTTGAAGTTGCATGTTATCCAAATAAAATTCATGATTTTAAATCTGGAGTTGAAAAAAATATTGATGAAGTTTTACAAATTCCACAAGTTTTTCTCAATGTTTCTAAAGGACAGGTTGCATCAAGTGAAGATCTTAAAACTGCATTTAACAGTACTGACCTTGATAAAATTATTTTAGAAATTTTGAAAAAAGGTGAAATTCAATTAAGTGAAAAGGAAAGAGCACAACAGAATGAAAAATTACATAATGAAATTTTAAATATTATTTCAGCAAAATGTATTAATCCAAAAAGTAAGAAAAGGTACCCACCAACGATGATTGATAAAGCTCTTAAAGAGTTGAAATTTAATTTTGTTAATGCTAGAAGTGGGAAATCTAAAGCCTTAGAAGCTATCAAACTATTAGTTGAGAAGCAAATCATTCCAATCGCTAGAGCCAAAATGAGAGTTAAAATTACTATGCCAAGTAAAGAGTATAAGAATATTAAGTCAGACTTTGATACTGAATTTGTTTCAGATTTAGAGTCAGAAAATATCGATGATAATGCATCCGAAATTGTATTTTTGGTAGAACCTGAAAATTATAAAGGCTTGGTTGAAAAAATTAAAAAAGTTAAGGGTAAGATTGAATTACTTGATTCTTCCGTTATTCAAGAAGGTGAAGTCAAACTATAAACTTGTAGAAGATATATATAAAGTTTTTACTGTTCAAAAAGGTTGTTAAATGAATAACCTTGATCTCTTTGGATCCTAGTCCTAATTCCTAATTCTACTAGCGTCGCGTATAGTCAAAAGTGTCGAACAGATCCAAGATCCACAAAGCTAGCCCTGATTTTTTTTGAATATAAGTCCTTCTTCTCTTATGCCCATGATTTTTTTTTACAAGTAACATAAACTTACAATGTCTAACAATGATTTTGAGAAGAGAGTTTGTGAATTAGATTTGATAATAAACCCAGATGGTAAAGAACATATGTTAACGTGCACCATGATTGAATTTATCGACAAATTGATTATAAATTTGTCATTAGATGGTGAAACAGATATTTCCTATGACATTCAAATTCCAGAAATGAATGATATGAAAAAGCCAATACGAAGATACGATCTCGATGTCCATGGGGAAGGAATCCAAGAAGAAGATGACGACATGAGTAGTACCGTTACTCCTACAGTACTTATTGGTGCTGGCGACAACCTAAAAATGCAAGTTCTTGCTTCCCAAATTGGGAATGTTATGAGCCGGTTGGTTACAAAGAACATCATCCTGAACATTAGCGGCAAGCTCTTTGGCCGGTCTTCCATTGACGACTACCGTCCTGGTGATTCTGTCCTTGTTCAACAATGCACACACCTTGTCCAGCAGACGTATCAGTGACTGAGGAATGAAAGTAGAGAGGAACCCCGGAAATTTGAAATTTGCACATGTGCACTCGGCAGGGGCCTCCAACTGGCAGGGTGAAATTTTTTCTTTTTTCTGAAAAGCTGAAAAGCTGAAAAGCTGAAAAATGAATTTTTTTTTTTCACCGTTCTAGTATTTATTGAGCCAATGTTGTCAAACTATAAATCCTTTAAAATTTCCTCTTTGCTCTGACCCTGTATTCCTTTTTAATTATCCATATAATTAACAACCTATATAACATGTATAAGAAAGACGCAATAGATCGAGATTTAGATGCAAAGTTGAAAAACATGCATTTAGAAGACAGCAACCAACCACATATGTTAAGCCCGGAATCAACGGAAGAATTCGACGACGTCGAAGAAGTTGAAGAAGAACTAAATGGTGTTTATGGAGATAACGAAACAGCAACAACCACCGAAGAAAGTCTAGTACCACATTATCCAGTACCAAAGAAAGAACCTTGGTATAAGAGGTTGTCGGGTGTTCCTATGAATACAAGACCTGCGTCTCCATATACTCTCAACCCCCCAATTGAATCAGATGGTTTTTCATGGCCAAGTTTGGGTGCACGTGAAAGAGTGGAATCTACTAAAAGTGAGGCCGATTTAAGACAAAAGAGAATTGCTGAGGCTGTCAAGACAATTTTAATAGAATTGGGTGAAGACCCCGAGAGAGAAGGATTATTGGAGACCCCAGATCGTTATGCAAAGGCAATGTTATTTTTCACCAAAGGTTATCAAGAAAATATAAAGGATGTCATTAACAAAGCTGTTTTTGAAGAAGATCACGATGAAATGGTCATAGTTAAAGATATCGAAATTTATTCATTATGTGAACATCATTTAGTTCCATTTTTCGGTAAATGCCATATTGCTTACATTCCAAATAAAAAAGTTGTTGGGTTAAGTAAATTGGCAAGATTAGCAGAAATGTATGCAAGAAGATTCCAAGTTCAAGAAAGGTTGACAAAACAAATTGCAATTGCCTTAAGTGAACTGTTACAACCAAGAGGTGTTGCAGTTGTTATGGAAGCAACACATATGTGCATGGTTAGTAGGGGTATTCAAAAAACTGGCGCTATGACAACAACGAGTTGCATGCTTGGATGTTTCAGATCACATCAAAAAACCAGGGACGAATTCTTAACGTTACTGGGAAGACGTTAAATTTGAAGGAAGAACGTCAAATATGCACCCTATATTAATAGGATTAGATATATGCGCAGGTAAACAAACATACACGTTATTTTTTAAAAGATGTATTTTATTTTAATTTCATTATACAGATTTAACTATTTACTTAATGTTTTTTCGAAGAAGTCTTCTTAGATTTGGTAACACTTGAACCTATCGTAATGTTAACCTTTGGTGGTACATTAAAACCGAAAGATTTACCAACTTTAACCAAGTCTAATTTATCGACTTTATAGACAGTTTTCAAATGATGGGATGCGTAAGCTTGTAAATATGCTCTATAACCATCCTTTGCAGATTGATGTAACCAATAGTTATTTTTAATTAATTGTTCTAATTGAGATTGAACATTTGCGATTTTATCCAATGGGAATTCATATTCATTTAATGGTACTTTGGCAGCTTTAAGATATCTTAAAAACCCTAATTCTTGAGGAATCAAAAACATAAGTGATTTACCCTTACCCGAATTACCTCTAGCGGTTCTACCAACCCTATGAATATAATCTCTAGGATCATCAGGTGGATCGAATTGAAGAATCCAATCAACTTCTGGTATATCTAAACCTCTAGCTGCAACATCAGTACATAATAGGATACCTTGACTTGCATTACAGAATTCAAAGAATGTTGACGTTCTCTTTTGTTGTTTTTGTTTTCCATGTAAATCTAAAACTGGTATATCAATATAATTCAATAAAGCAGAATAATATTTGACACAATTACAAGATGAGAAAAAGACAATTATTTTTTTCTTTTTCTTCAAATTTCTTTTCAAAAATGAGAATAGTAATAGGAATCTTTTATCAGAATCACAAACCACATAACCCTGTTCTAAACCTTCTGCAGTTGAAAAACTTCTATCTTCATGAACATTTATATAAACTGGCCTCCTCTTTAATGAAGCTCTTGCTAAATCTTCAACTTTGGTAGTTTGAGTTGCTGAGAATAACATTGATTGTCTATCCTCATTTGGTAAAATCTTAACGATTTGTTTCATTTCATCTTCAAAACCGATTTCTAAAATTCTATCAGCTTCATCCATAATCAACGTTTTCAAATTTTTGAAAACAAAACCTTTCGTATTTTGTAAATGATCTAATAATCTACCAGGAGTTGCGATTAATAAATTAACACCTTTCATCAATTTTTCGGCTTCTTGTCTTCTATTTGCACCACCTATCACTATACCTAAAGTTTGAGAATGGTTTGCCATCAATTCTCTAGCAACTCCAAAAATTTGTAATGCTAATTCTCTAGTTGGTGTGATAACGATTGCACCAGTACCATTTCTTGGCTTAAATTTAAGTGAATAAAGTAATTCGATTGCAGGAATTAAAAAGGCCAAAGTTTTACCAGAACCGGTTTTGGCTGCACCTAAAACATCTTTACCGGCTAATAACGGTGGAATTGTACGTGATTGAACTTCAGTCATTTTAGTGAAACCCATTGTCTGTATAGCTTTTAAAGTTGGACCTGATAATGATAAATCTGTGAAATTTTCTGGGATTGAAGTAGAATCTGTGTTTGATAAATCATTTGTTTGTTCTGCTTCCACTTCGTCTTCCACTTCGTCTTCCACTTCGTCTTCATGTTCTGATTTTTCATCGTTTCTATCTTGTTCTTCATTTGCATTTCCATCTTCTTCATTATTATTTTTTTCTTCTTCGTCTTCTTCGTCTTTATCTTCTGTATCTTCTGTATCTTTTTCTAAAAGGTCAGCGACATCTTTATATTCATCGTCCAACTTTTCTACTATCTTATCTGTATTTTCATCATCATCTAGTTGTTCTTCATTATCAGATATTTCTTTTTCTTGTGAAGTTTTAGTTTTCTTTGGATCTAAAGTAATTGTATTTTTAGATTTAGATTTAGATTTAGATTTTGACTTCTTTAATTTTTTAGAGGAAGGCGAAGAGGCTGATATATTATCAGCCTTTCTCTTTCCAGCCGGAGATTTAGGAGATTTAACCATTGTTTGTAGAATACTGGGTTAAATGCGTTCAATAAAAAGGTATTTTCTGAACTCTTACTTTCTAAGGTGCTTTAGATGAAATGAAAAATTTATAAATTTTTTTTTTAAAAAATTTAAAGAAAAACCAAAAAAAAATGAAATAACAAAAATACTCGTCGATCGTCCCAGATAGAATTCTTTCCGAATGAGCGCTGAGCGCTGAAAGTTGAATGTTGAAATTGGTGGGAATAGTGTGACTAGTAAAGAAATTTTAAGAAAAAAAAAAGCGAGAAGTTAATCTGAAAAATTAAGTTTATTTTGACTCCATTTTTAGGACCTCTCCCCTGCCTTACAGATTTACCGTAGGCAGCTTTCGGAGTCTAGCTAGTGGATTCTCAAATATAAGTAACAAATGATTGAGCAGCCACTAGTAATTGAGGGAGATCTTTCTCTACCTATTGGTCGTTAGAGGCTGTACATGTAAACCTAGAATATAGAATTATTCTTTAAATCAAATCTAGATATAGACGCCATACTGTAAATGATTATGGTTACGATGATGGATCGTTCCTTACATCAGCCATCTATTCTAATCTGTGATGTTAGTTTCAAATTAGTAAGTACTATTCCAATGATTATCGAGATGTATAAAATAAGAGGGAAGAACACGTAATTAGGACTCTGATATACTTTATTGGCGTCACTCAATACCCCATGTATGATCTATCAACCAAAAGGGGAAAAATATAGCTATATAAAATACACGTAGATACATGCATGTTATAGATTATAGACACTTGGTGGCTGCACTATTAGCTATGCCCATGCCCCTAAATGTAAAGAAAATTACATCAATAAGTTAGCGCCAGTGACGTTTGGTGCTCGCTTTGCGGTCCTCGATGGGGTGATGAGGAATGTCGGATGTCTTTTGTATTTCTCTGATCTTTCTCAATCTTCAGTTTACTCACAGTACAGATCGGATACACGATACAAATGCATTGTATTCGGAATGCCAGTAAAAGGAAACAGGTATGCATGTGTGTGTAACAAAGAAGATCGTAAAATCACACATTTAAGATTAAAAATTATTTGATAGAGACTGTGAACTGTGCTTGCCGTTATGGAAGCCCAGATCAAGTGAATAAAACCATGGTGATTATCATTTAATATTTAGCTATCACCTGTGTCAACGATCAGACACTACCGATTAGGTTACAATCAACAGGGAAACTCTTAATTTGAATCGACGGTTATTGTGACTTATATTCGTTGTGCTATTGTTTTTTTATACAAGTTCTAAGTAGAGAGTTCAAGGTTTTTCCTTGTTACAATAATCCAATATTTCAAATTTGTTCAATTGAATTCAAGAGATTGCCGAGCTTAAGAAACCAAATTAATGTTAATCTATAGAGGCTTTCAGCCGTTCCAAAGTTGTCAGATTTAGAAAGAATTAACAAATTCGACTCTGACCTCTCATCTGTGATCTCTGATCTTTGACAATTGTCAGTATATAGCAATCGATCACCGACCACCGATCACCCACCACACAATTCAAAATTAATGCAGCCCCAGGGCGCACACACGTATACGAAAATTACGCAACACCTATTGTAGTCATCAAGTGAGATTCTATACATGAGTATATTACAATATATTGTGCTTTCTCAAAAGCCGTCAGTGCTGCAGTCCAGCGTTTAGTCAGCTTCTTGAGTCAACTCTAGACGATCTAAGTCCAAGTTCTCAACTCTGACTCCCCGTATCCGAAATCACATGTAATCATGCAATGACCTTAAGTTTTAAGCTGTAGCAGCCGTATCTATATACAGTGATTTTAATTTGAAGAGTGATGTCAGTTAAGATTATGTACGTCGGTAACTTTGGCTCACCAGCCACTTTCTATTTTCCACTTCTACTTTTTATCTCCGTCCGCCAGAAAGAATTATTTCAGCGTATTGCTTGTTTCGCTCACCAGTTCCGGCTTAGAGGCCTAGTTTCGTCGATCGTCTGCACCGGGCGCACGTGACGGACCCGTTCCTTGAGCCGCCCTGGTATGAAACTTGAGCTCACTTTGAGGGCACCTTGAGCCATATTCATACCAAATTGGATCTCTATGTGACACCCAGAACAACTCAATTCAACTCCAAGTTGTTTTCAAGTCATAATACAGTTACCATAGAGTCTTATCGGATCTTAGATGGACTTATACCCCACTTGGATGTGAGTCCACCCGAAATTTATTTGAAGTCTTTTTCAAATTGTCATCAAGTCACCATGAACGCAGCAGCCAAATTTTGATGAGGGCAAGCTAAAGTTTAGTAAGAAGTGCTGCTAGAATAGATGTAGTTTTTAGTATTATTGTTATGTTTAAGTAAGGCTGTAGGTGGTTTTGGCATGTTCATTGTGGTGGTCATAATGTTTTTGTCTGTGTAACAAAAAGATGACAAAAGCGATAAGCATGACACTGTTGATTGTGACTACACTGTGTCCAGTGATTATATTTCGATTACCTGGTGTTTAAGTTGTTTTTACATTGTGAGTATACTGTGAGTATACTCACAATGTAAAAACATTAAGTGCTTTGTAAGTCTCTAAAATCACTTTCTGACTCAAAGCTTCAACCATTATCTAGAACACAGATACCTTAATTTAGAATATTCTTTTGTTTATATGTTTATCTATATTGAATTGTTGCTTCACCTTCTCGAACCTATATCTTACAAAAATGATATTGCTAATGCAATAGATACAGAAGTGATAAAGTTAGTTGTTATACATAGGCATGGAAAGAGAAAACGTGTGTACTTCATTCATAATAAAGAAATGTTTAAATGTGCGTACTCAACAGTTGAAATAGAAGCCCCACGCCTTCTTACACTACATCTTATTAACAGTTTGGATTTTGACAGTACAGTTTACGATCCTCTTGATACGTCGGAAAACATTGAAAAAGTTTTAATCAAAAATGTGGATCTGATTAATAAAATAATATTTTTTCAGGAAAAAGAAAAAAAGTATAAATGCTTTTTTGAATTATTTGTTTCTAAGTTTCCAAATGAATTAGTAGATCATCACCTGAAAGCCAAGGAAGCCCGTATGAGCAGAAGAAAAGCTAGCAAACCTGTCAAGAGAAAACGTGAAAATTTAGATGAGCTTATAGCACAGGCTAACAGAAAAAAGCTAGGTTACACAAAACCAAGAAACTCAACTCTGTGACAGAAACAGAAATTAAAATAATAGAAATAAAAAAGCCTACTAGCCGGAAATAATTCTTTCTGGCGGACGGAGATAAAAAGTAGAAGTGGAAAATAGAAAGTGGCTGGTGAGCCAAAGTTACCGACGTACATAATCTTAACTGACATCACTCTTCAGAGTAAAATCACGGTATATTATATTTCTTTACATATACATGTACCCTCCATCCTGGTCGTCCGCCAACCATTGACCGTCCCCGCATCTACATCCACCCTTACGTAATCCATCTCAACAACGACGATCGACCGTCAGTATTATTTCGGTAATATCTAATATTTATATGCACGCCCTAGTTGACACCCAATTCTCGCTGCAAAGCTGCTCGCCGATTACTATTATGTTTTATATTACACTATTATGTTTTCTCCATCCTCCATTCTTCTACAAGTTCTATATATACACGCAGCACTTACAGCTCCTATACAGCTCTTTCTTGAATTTCCATTTCGTTTTCACATTGCATTACATTACATCCTCCTGTATACCTCTATATATATATTTTCTACCCTTCTTTCTTTTATTCTTGTCTTCCACCTTTACCTCCATAGATTCATCATTTTATTTTTGTCAAGCCCAGATCGACAATATAAATACATTTCCACTCCTGTTTTTCTTCCTCTCTCTCTCTCTACACTTTCAGCTCTAGTTCAAAAATTTCAACTTTTAGGCTGTTTCGAACATATACAAAGAGAAGAAAAATTTTGCACAAATCAAGAGAAACATATTTACTTAATTGATTATTATTATTAATACATACATATAGGAAAATTAATAATTTATTCATTCTACAATGTCAAACAATACAGGAGCATCTCAAGAATTTAGATTAGTCGTTGTCGGTCCACCAGTTGTCGGTAAATCTGCATTGACTATTAGATTGACCCAAAGTGAATTCGCAAACGAATATGATCCAACCATTGAGGATTCTTACAGATATTATTGTACAATTGATGGTGTTCCAGCTTCTTTGGATATCCTGGATACTGCAGGTCAAGAAGAGTATTCTTCAATGAGAGATTTATATATGAAAACTGGTGAAGGTTTCCTCTTGGTTTTCTCGTTAACTGATCGTCATACTTTTGAAGAAATTTCAACCTTTTATAACCAAATAGTTAGAGTTAAAGGTGAAACGGTACAGTTTGTACCCATGATGTTAGTTGGTAACAAGAATGATTTAGTTGATGAAAGACAAGTTTCTCATCTTGAAGCAATCCAATTGGCAAAAAGATTTGATTGTGCTTATATTGAAACTTCAGCTAAAACAGGTTTAAATGTTGTCGATGCCTTCCATGGATTGGTGAAAATGGTTATGCATAATGGTGTCTTGGGTGTAGGACTCGAAAATACTTTATATCCAAGTCTGGAAGAAGAGAGAGATGCTAGATTAAAATTAGAAAAAGAACAAGCTGAAAAGGAAAAACAAAATACTATTGTCTCTTCAAATAACACCAAAACAGGCAGCAACTCGAATGCTGCAAATGATACAATAAATAATAATAATATAGATAACAATATAAATAATAATGGGAACACCGGAAACACCGATTCCCAATCGAACCAATCAAATAATGTTTCCTCTCAACAAAGGCAAAATAATGCAAAAACTTCATCCTCAGCTGCTCCAAAGAAATCAAGTGAAGGATGCTGCACTATCATGTAATATCTACTCTTCATTTTTCATGAGATAAATGAAACAAAACAAAAGGAAACCTTATTTTCTTATTTTATTAAAATTGATAACGTTAACCCATTTGATACTAACATACACACAAGTTCAATATTAATAAAATCACCTCTCCTCATTTACATAAAAAAATTCGATCTTTTCTCAAATAAACAAAAACTTCATCAAAACAAAAACATTGTCTTATTCATATTTCATTTTTCACTTTCCAATCTTCTATCTTCACAATTTTCATGCTTTCTCATAGTATATAAATTTTTAATTTTTTTTCTTTCCCTTTTTCTAAAAAAAACATTTTAAAACCGGGAAAATAAGAAAATGAAAAGTTGAAAAAAAAAAAAATTTAAAAAAAAATTGTTTAAAAACTCTAAATCAAATTCCAATTTACTTATTTTAAGTTTTTTTATATTAATTACCATTATTGTTGTTATTTATATTATCTTATTTTACTCTATATTTAACTTATCTTATCTTATTTATAATTTTTATTTTTATTTATCTATTTCTTTGAAGTTAAATACATTGATTTACAATCACATTATAACCTTGTGAGTAGATGAAAATAATTACATCTATGTAATAGGACAAAAATGTATATAAATAAATAAAGATCGAGTATAATATATAATCAAAAATAATAGTAATAATATTCACAATTCAAATAAAAAAAGGGGTGATTAAGATCAGAAAAAACAAAAAGACACTAAATTAATGAATGTTTAAATAATAAGTTAAATACCGATATTAAATAGATATTGATGTTAAATAAAATATTAACTTTAAAATGTATTAGCCTCATTGATTTATTCCTTGGAAGAAATTTGTGCGTCGGTAGTTGCTTGTTGTGCTTCTTGTTTTAATTGATCACCAAGAGCATTGAAGTCAACTTCGCTTGGTTCGGATGTTTTAGCAGCGGTGGAATTAACGGTTGATGCAGTAGTTTCAGATGCGTATGGAGCTGATGAAGTAGTAGTAGCAGATTCAGCTTCGACGGGAATGGTAGTGGTAGTTGATGACTTGTCACCAACAGTGGTACCAGCAGTTCTAACTGGTAATTTAGATTGGATCATCTTAACAACAGGGTTAACAGATTGTTTAGCCTTTGCAATTTGAGGACCATATTTTTTATCAATGACTTGATAAGTTTCATCCATTTTAGCCTTACCCATTTGTGCAGCCTTACATAAATAACCATCAATTAATTCCTTATTAGCTAAGTAAACTGCTGGAACAGTGAATGCGAAAAGTGTTGCCGTTAATAATAAACTCCACAATGAGTATGAACTTGTTAATTTGTACAAGATGAATGATAGTACACCCGCTTTGAAAGTACATTCAACATTGACAGATGTATATAAAGATTGTGCCTTTAATTCAACATTTGACATGATCTTAACAACATGAGGTGCATAATAATCTGCAATTTCACCTATTCTTGGCTTTGAAACAGGTTTGAATTTGGTAACAAATCCAGTACCTGTTAATAATTTACCTGCATATTCTGCCAATGCAGAGATTATTAATGCGAAAGTTGAAAGTTGGAAGAATAATGAAGCCAAATTGACATATTTAACTAAGAAGAGGAATGTCAAGATTGAAGCCAATGCAATACCCGATTTCTTTGGATCTTTCCAGGTGATTAAATTGTTACTCTGTCTGGTGACGCATTTACCACCACAGCAAACGTTGTTTGGGTTCTTTTTGCAGTTCATATTTTGATTGTATGCTATTTAGATGTTTGTATATATATAAATATATAAATATATAGGTATAGAAAGGGTAATATGAGGGGAGGGCAGTAAAGACGAAAGGAGGAAAGGTCAGAAGACGGCAGAGATCAAAGGAGGCAAAGCGAGTCGCCATCAACCTAAAAATTGGTAATTGGGAAAGAGAGGAGGGAACAGGATAGAAATTTAAACCAGTAATTTGTTTCTCCAAAAAAGGTGGGAAGATCGAGTGCGATCCTTTTCTCCCGAATTTTAATTTTCTGGTTTTGGGGTTACGGATTTCTTAGGTTTCCAGTGAGTAGACACGATTGGGGTGTGTACGTTAGAGGGGTCTCGGATGAAGGACAATGCTGTTTGGTTACAAGAGTCTCTCTCAACGACTGATCCTAAAATTGGTGAATAAACATGGTAATAGATATATCGGAGAAGTGCACGATCCACGCTTTTTCAAATTCAACACTCCGAATGAAAAATTCAAACAGATGTTGCCAGATCAAGATGACGAAATAGTCATTTCGATGTCATCCGGAGTCGATTCTACAGTTTGTGCTAAAATGTTTACCTCTAAATATAAAAATGTTCGTGGGATCTTTATGGCTAATTGGTCAAGCGATAAACTTATCAACAATGGTTCCAATTCCAAATGTACAGTCGATGAAGATTGGTTACAAGTTCGTCAAATCTGTGAAAATTTGAAAATACCCTGTGAAAGGGTTAATTTCGAAAAAGAATATTGGACTCAAGTATTTGAACCGATGTTGAATGAATATGAGAAAGGTTACACGCCAAATCCAGATATTGGATGCAACAAATATGTCAAATTCGGCAAGATGATTGAATATTTAAATAGAATCTTCCCCCAAAATGGTAAGAAGTGGTGGTTGGTCACTGGGCATTATGCTAAGATCTTGAAAGACACAGATAACGGAGATTTTAAATTGTTCAGGGCCGATTATAAACAAAAGGATCAAAGTTATTATTTAACCAGTATGCCTAATGATATACTTGGTAATGTCATTATGCCAATCGGTCATTATACGAAACCCGAAGTTAGAGAAATTGCAAAAGATTATGATTTGCTGACAAAAGATAAACCCGATTCTCAAGGTCTCTGTTTTGTATCCCAGGTTGGGAAATTCAAAGATTTTCTCAATGAATATATACCACCAAATCCTGGTGATATTATCACGGAAGATGGCAAAGTTTGGGGGAAACATCACGGATTATGGTCTGCTACGATTGGACAGCGATCTGGAATCAGTATGCCACAGGGAGACCCTAAATATAAGGGTATTTGGTTAGTCAGTGGTAAAAATATAGAAAAGAATCAACTGATTATATCAAGAAAGGATGACAAAGATGCTTTTTATAAAAATTTAATCAATGTTGATTTGAATACTTGGTATTGGATGGTAAAGGATATAACTTGGGGCCAAATTGAAAAAGAAATTGAGTCGGGATCCGATCGTATCAATTGTCAAATAAGATCATTGCAAATACCCAACGTAATTGAAACATTTCAACTAATTAAAAATGGTGAAGAAATCTCATTCAAAATTAACGAAAAAATTTTCGGGGTTGCAGCAGGTCAAATTTTAGCACTGTACAAGGATGATATGTTATTAGGATCGGGTGTTATTTGCTAAACAGTTTTGTGTATAGAATTATTTATAGAAATCATTAATTCCTCTTGTTTATATCGTAGAATTGAACGTTTCTCGAGTAATATTATAAGTCTTGATAAAATTTGGGTGAACTTATCTTGGATTCTTTCAAATGCATCAAGTAATTCTCTACGGTTAAAAATATCAGCATCCGATATTTGAGGATGTATACCTTTGAATTTAGGGAAAAATGAATCATACTGTTCCATCACAAATTCCATTTTGTGAAGGCAAGAATTTAAAAGATCGTACGAATTCAACACAATCTCCTTGATAATATCCCTATCCTTAAATTCTCCACTCGATATATCCGTCGTATAATCCACATTACACTCTCTAAGCTTATTCAAAAGGATAGTCAAGGGTTTGTATTTTTGCAACTGCATTGTTATCTTTTGCAAACTTGTGTTAAGATCTTCATTCTGTTTGTGATCACCTATTCGGACCTCTAACTGCACCAATCGTCTTTTTAATGCCAACCATTTCTGGGAGTCCATTACGATGGAATTTATGCACACTATTTTTGATACAATTGCATGAAGTTACAGTTTGTTAATCCCGTTGTTGTATTTATCCACTAAATCTCCCCCACAAAGACGTGTATCGTGCACTAGTGGCATGGTTAGGAGCCCTTGCCCGTGGCGGGCGCTCTTTGCCAGAGAAAGAAGAGCTCATATACTATAATTCAGTGCTATGAGTGCTTAGGGCTAACTGTCTTGTTGCTGTCGCAGGTGGTTATGGTTGGGAAGGGAATGTGGGGGTTCTTGGGCTTCTTGTTCGTTTTTGTAAACCCCTCAATCCATATACAAACTTATCAATTATACAATGGTATGTACAACCACTAGCATCTCATATTAGGAGTCGTTTTTTTGACCACATTGAGATCCATCTTTATTAAGACTCTGCATTGGAACAAACTGTTCGCCTCTTCCACCACTACTATTCTGTTTGGTAGTTGTTACGAGTATTTCTGCATTAGGATAAATTGAATACTAACATATAAATGCTTATATTATTATTATTATTTGTTTTTAATACAGTCTAGATCAGGGTATGTTTGAAAATAAATCTTGGATTGATTAAAATCCATTAAAATTTGTACAAGTGTACAACAAACATCATCACAAGCATTGATGGAAAACAATTAAATCTCTCTTTTCCTGAAGAAAATACTAACATTTTTTTGCCACCCCCTTTATCATTATCTTATTTTTCATTACAGTGTTGCCGTTTCCGATGAAGCATTACAAGCTTTCAATGACCTTAAATTGGGTAAGAAATACAAGTACGTTATTTACAAATTAAATGATGATAAGACCCAAATTATTGTCGACAATACTTCTACTGATGCATCATACGACAAGTTTTTAGAAGAACTTCCAGAAAATGATTGTAAATATGCAGTTTACGATTTCGAATATGAAATCAGTGCAGGTGAAGGTAAGAGATCTAAGATTGTCTTCTACCAATGGTCACCAGACACTGCATCAATTAGAGCAAAGATGGTCTATGCTTCTTCAAAAGATGCTTTGAGAAGAGCACTTAACGGTGTCTCATCCGATATCCAAGGTACCGATTTCTCTGAAGTTTCTTACGAATCCGTTTTAGAAAAGGTTTCAAGAGGTGCAGGTTCCCACTAATTGTGGAACTATTTCTAATTATTGTATAGCTCTATAATTCCACTATATCTTTAGGCAACATTTATTAAACTCTTTTGTCACTAAAGTAATTGTTAAAACTATGTGCTGCCCCCAATTAGGTAGGGGGTAGACGGAAAAAAGTCATACAGGTAATGTTTCCCCAATTTGGCCAAGCTCACACTCACTGTGCGAAGTGGCTGTGGCATGATTGTTGGGGTATCAACATTACTAATAATCTCGCCCAACATTCACAACAAATATATTGAGTGTTCAATTTCACATTTCATCTGTTAACTACAGAGTTTCAATTATAATGTTTTTCTGGTTAAATAAATCACATTATTTATCATGATTAAAACAAACACAGACGTCATTATCATTGGTGCAGGTATTGCTGGTTTAAACGCAGCCTCTCATTTAAACAATAAGGGTATTTCTACTTTAATTTTAGAAGCACGTTCAAGAATTGGTGGTAGAATCTACACAGAAAGATCGGCTAAGACAGGAAACCATTATGATTTAGGTGCATCTTGGTTTCACTCCACAATGGAAAACCCAGTGTTTGATAAATTCATTAAAGATTGGTACAAACCATCCGATGCTAAATATGATGATCATAGTGTAGGTATTATACTTGACACAGAATCGGGTAGTTTTCCTGAAGGATGTAATGTAGGACCAATCGTTGATGAAATGAAATATTTTGCTTCGAACTTGTCAACTGATGAATCATTACAAAATTCTTACATTCAATATGTGAATTCGAAAAAAGGATTACTAACTGGAGATGAAATTAAATTCAGTGCATCATTGTATAAATTAGCGGAATTGATGAATGGTAATGATTGGAGTAGAATCAGTTCTAAGTTTGCTTATGGTCCTTTCACTGGTAGGGATGCTTTCAACACTCTAGGTTATGATTGTGTGTTGTCTAAAATCATTGAAAACTATCCAAAGGAAAATATCAAATTAGATTCTGTGGTTAGCAAAGTTGAGAAGATTTCAAATGGTGAAGGTAAAGCGGATGATACTGTAATTAAGGTTACAACTAAGGATGGGAAGGAATATACATCCAAATATTTGATTGTTACTATTCCATTAGGTGTTTTAAAATTGTCAGTTGAAAATCCGAGTGCGGAAGGTGCTATTGTATTTGAACCAGCATTACCAAAGGTTATTACAGATAATTTTTCTAAGACACATTTCACAACACTTGCGAAAGTTATTGTTGAGTTTGACGAAGCATTTTGGCCAAGTCAGGATAAGTTCATCGTCTTGCCCACTGTGAAAGAAGAAGAAATTGATCAAACCAAGACTTATCCAATCGTTGAAATTGATGATTATACCAACTGCGAAGCCGTCAAAGCATTTGATTTCCCATGTTTGATCTCCAATTTTAAGAGCGTTAGAAATATTCCTGCACTGATGTTCCTTGTTCCATCACAGGCTGCAAAGCAAATCGAAGCATCATCAAATCCGGAAGAATATGGATACGAATTAATCAAACCAATTCTTTCTAAAATGACCGGTAAAAAAATTGATGAAATACCATCACCAAAACTAGTGCTTACTACAAAGTGGGGATCCGATCCATATAGTCGGGGTGCAATTTCCACCAATGCACCTGGTGACATGATTGTTAATAATGAATTAATAGATGGATTTGGTAACATCAGATTTGCAGGTGAGGCCTATATTTTGCAAGGGCATGTGTGTGCGCATGGTGCCTATATAAGTGGTGAAAGAGAAGCAAACGTTATTGCCGAAAAGATGGGTAAATAAACGGTCGTGTACAGTGTACATTGTACAGTTTAAGTAGTCTTAAGTGTATACAATGTGTAACTTAAAATAGAAACAACCATTACAGAGCCTAAACCCTAAAACCTAGAGAAAGAAAAACCAGCAACGGAAACAATAGATTTTCCATTTTCCGCATTTTTCCAATGTGTAAGGGAAACGCGTAGAAATAGTGTCAAGTATTTAAGGGACACCAGGGCCATGGACCCGCCTGTTTTGATTATTACCTGATTGCAGTGTTGCCTTTTTTTTTGTTTTAAAATTGAGAATACAGCAACAAAAATACCAAAGTGCACAATTGAAGATGTCTGAAATTAAGGAAAAATATACTGCAGCAGGTCAAGGTCATATTTTCAAATACTGGGATACTTTGAGTACCGAGAAACAAACACAGTTGATTGAACAACTGAACAAGATTTCAGATCCACAATCTTTTATGAATGATGTTTCCAAAGCTATCGAGTATTCAACCTCAATCTCTGGGTCTAAAGAATATACACAACTACCTGAAAGCTCATTTAGTTCTACTGTTTCTTCTAGCAAGGAACAATTGAATGAATGGAAAATGGAGGGATTGAAATTGATAGGGGAAGGTAAGGTTGGTATTATTTTAATGGCTGGTGGACAAGGTACTAGACTTGGCTCCAGTTCGCCAAAGGGGTGCTATGATGTTGGATTACCATCACATAAATCTTTATTCCAAATTCAAGTTGAAAGAATTAGAAAATTGGAAGAACATGGGGGTGGGAAATTAATCTTATATATTATGACGTCAGGTCCAACTAGAAAATCGACCGAAGAATTTTTTCAATCAAATGAATATTTTGGTTTTAATAAAGAACAAATAATCTTCTTCAATCAAGGTACTTTACCAGCGGTTGATTTAGAAGGTAAAGAATTGCTATTAGGTGAAGATAAAGCATCATTAGTTGAAAGTCCAGATGGTAACGGTGGATTATATAAGGCACTATTTGACAATGGGATTTTACAGGATTTTACGAAAAGGGGTATTGAACATATTCATATGTATTGTATTGATAATATATTAGTTAAAGTTGGTGATCCTATATTCCTTGGATATTCGTCAATTAATAAATTTGATATTGCAACCAAAGTTGTTAGAAAGAATGAAGCCAGTGAAAAAGTTGGATTGATTGTATTGGATAAGGAAAAGAATGTTCCGTGTGTTATCGAATACAGTGAGATTTCAAAACAGTTAAGTGAAGCAAGGGATGAGAACGATACTAGCTTACTCAAATTAAGAGCAGCCAATATTGTCAATCATTACTATAGTGTTGAATTTTTACAAAAGATGGTTCCTAAATGGGTCCAATCTAGGGAATTTTTACCATATCATGTTGCCAAGAAGAAGATTGGATGCATTGATTTCAAAACAAATCGATTTGTCAAACCCAATGTTGAGAACAATGGTATCAAATTAGAACAGTTTATCTTTGATGTTTTCCCAAGTGTGAAATTGGAAAAATTTGGATGCTTAGAAGTTGATAGAAAGGAAGAGTTTAGTCCACTAAAGAATGCACCTGGATCAGCTAGCGATACCCCAGAAATATGCAGATTGAAGTGTTTAAAGAGAAGTACAGAATGGATAATTAACAATGGCGGGGAACTGAAGGATCCTAATGTGCTGGTTGAGGTGAGTCCATTAGTGAGCTACTGTGGAGAAGGATTGGAGGCTGTCAAAGGAGATGTATTTGGCGACCTGGACGTGGTTGGCCCATGATTAGTAATTAATTAAGTAATTAAGTAGTGTAAATACAAAATAGACATAGATAGTAGAAATTCCATGAGTATAAGATATATATAGGAGATCTCTAATCTGCAATGGATCTGACTACCCCGTAAAAAAAAACCCCTCTGAGTAAAGCGGGTATCAGCCAGTGCTAAAGGGGCTGGGCAGACGCTCCGGGTCAAATTGTTGAATTGTATTAGAACCTAATCTACGAACCTACGGGGAAGCAGCTATAATAGCAATGCTATTCAGTAAATACTAAGTGTTCTGATTACCTTTCCCATTTGAACAGCCCCAATACGGTCTTACATCCTAACACCGGTAAATAGGTGACGTAAAAGGTAATAAAGCGACCCGTCGGCCATTCGCAGCTGAGCAGCTGAGCGGCTGAGCAGCTGAGCATCACCGACTCGTCTCAATAACACCAGCCCTTTATCCCCATCGGGGCTAACCGGGTGCTACATTGCTTCCCGATAGGGAACTTACTCTACCGGTGTGGTTCTGAGTGGTTGCGGTTGCATGGTAGCTTCGGGGATGAATGGTGCAGCGGGAGTGCGCTGATGGTAGGAGCGGGGCGGGACAGGGAAGAGGCAAGAACCTGGGGAATATATAGAACAGGGGCAATAAATACAGCGGTGGCTGCCACTTAAAACCTACCACCCATCACATCCGCTGTTCCGAACAGGGATGTCTTTTCTTTTTAGAGGAGAGTGCTTTTCCATTGGCTAATTCTACTACATTTTTTACTCCTTTTCTCCCCCCTTTTCTTCAACAACAACAACAACAACAACAACAACAACAATCTAACAATACACACAGCAAGATGATGTCCCCAATGGATAGCCCGGAGTCTATGACCCGAAGACACAAACGTACTATGACCGGGTTTACCCCAACTGAAATAAAAAGCATCGATGCGGCAATTCCTGTCAAATGTAGAAACGCATGGGCAAACCATTCCATCAAATCTTTTGAAAACTCCAATCAATTGGAATCTAGATTTGTTAACCATGTTGAAACAACATTGGCAAGATCCATGTACAATTGTGATGATTTGGCAGCTTATCAGGCACTTTCAAACTCATTACGTGATAAATTGATTTTACAATGGAATAAAACTCAACAATTGTATACTATCAAAGAATCAAAGAGACTTTATTATTTATCCTTGGAATTCCTAATGGGTAGAGCATTGGATAATGCAATGATCAATTTAGATGTTAAAGATTTATGTAATAAAAGTGTCGATGAATTAGGTTTTAATTTAGAAGATATCATTGAAGTCGAACCCGATGCAGGTTTAGGTAATGGTGGTTTGGGTAGATTGGCTGCATGTTTTGTTGATTCTTTATCAACGGGTAATTACCCTGGTTGGGGTTATGGTTTAAGATACAATTATGGTATTTTTGCCCAAAAAATTATCAATGGTTATCAAGTTGAAGCACCTGATTATTGGTTGAAATTCGGTAATCCTTGGGAAATCCCAAGATTTGAAATTCAAATTCCTGTCGATTTCTATGGTTCCGTTTCAACTGTTGTTGATCCTAAAACTGGGAAGGAAAAGAAACAATGGTCTGGTTCTGAAAGAGTTTTGGCAATTGCATATGATATCCCAATCCCAGGTTTCAGAACTAATAACGTTAACAATTTAAGATTATGGTCTTCTCAACCAACAACAGAATTTGATTTCCAAAAATTCAATGAAGGTGATTATGATGATTCTGTTGCCGCTCAACAAAGGGCAGAATCAATAACAGCAGTTTTATATCCAAATGATAATTTCTACCAAGGTAAAGAATTAAGATTAAAACAACAATATTTCTGGGTTGCTGCAAGTTTACATGATATTGTTAGAAGATTTATGAAGACCAAAAAATCTTGGTCTGAATTCCCAGATCAAGTTGCAATCCAATTGAATGATACTCATCCAACTTTAGCAATTGTTGAATTACAGAGAATTTTGGTAGATATTGAAGGTCTCGAATGGAATGAAGCTTGGGATATCGTTACTAGAACTTTTGGTTATACCAATCATACTGTCATGCAAGAAGCTTTGGAAAAATGGCCTGTTGATTTGTTGGGTAATTTGTTACCTAGACATCTACAAATTATTTATGATATTAATTTAGTTTTCTTACAACACGTGGAAAAATTGTTCCCTCAAGATAGAAGTCTGTTAAGGAAAGTCTCCATCGTTGAAGAATCAATCCCAAAGAATTTAAGAATGGCTTTCTTGGCAATTGTTGGTTCTCATAAAGTCAATGGTGTCGCAGAATTGCATTCTGAATTGATTAGAACCACTATATTCAAAGATTTCGTTAAAATTTATGGTGCTCAAAAATTTATCAATGTTACTAATGGTGTTACCTTTAGAAGATGGTTAAAACAGGCGAATCCTGGTTTAGCAAGTTTGATTACTAAAAAATTGGGTTCTGATGAATTCTTAACTGCTCCAGTTCTGTTGAAAAAACTTGAAGCTTTTGTTGACGATCATGAATTTTTGAAAGAATGGGATGCTGTTAAAGTTGCTAACAAACAACGTTTAACAAAATTAATCAAAAAATTGACAGGTATTGAAGTTAATCCAAACAATCTCTTTGATGTTCAAGTTAAACGTATCCATGAATATAAACGTCAACAAATGAATATTTTTGGTATTATTTGGAGATATATTCAAATCAAGGCAACTCCAAAAGATCAACGTGACAAATGGTTACCAAAGGTTTGTATCATTGGTGGTAAAGCAGCACCAGGTTATTATGCAGCTAAAAATATTATTAAGCTTGTTAATTCAGTTGGTGAAGTTGTCAATAAAGATCCTGAAATTGGTGATTTGTTGAAGGTTGTTTTCATTCCTGATTATAACGTTTCTAAGGCTGAAATCATTTGTCCTGCAAGTGACATTTCCGAACATATCTCAACTGCGGGTACTGAAGCTTCAGGTACTTCTAATATGAAATTTGTCCTTAATGGTGGTTTGATTTTAGGTACCGTTGATGGTGCCAATGTTGAAATTACTCGTGAAGTGGGTGAGGATCAAATCTTCCTTTTCGGTAATTTAGCTGAAGATGTTGAAGACTTACGTTACGATCATCAACTTGGTAGAATTGATATTCCAGATTCTTTATCCCTTGTTTTCAGTGAAATTGAAAAGGGTACTTTTGGTAATTATGATGAATATCGTGGTTTAATTGACGCAATTACAGTCCATGGTGATTATTACTTAGTTTCTGATGATTTTGAAAGTTACCTCGAAGCTCAAAGTACCATTGATAAAGAATTCTTGGATCGTGATAACTGGCGTAAAAAGAGTGTTCTATGTGTCGCAAATATGGGGTTCTTTTCCTCCGATCGTTGTATCGAAGAATACTCGGAAAATATTTGGAACATTGAACCACTTACTGAACAAGTTTAAGTTTACTTATAAATGTACCATTTTGGCATAAATACCACACTACTTTTTTCTTTCTTTCTTTCTTATTTATTTAATCTCATTCTTACTTTGTCCGATTCGATTATTTATCTTTTTTTCTTTTTTTCTTCCATTTAAGTTGAGCTTAAATCATATTACCTACTTAAATATCGATATTTAATACTTTAAATCGTTATTCTTTTATTTTTATTCGTATTAATCATTTACATATGCGTATGCAATTAATTTATAATGTACAAAAGTTTTATAAAATAAGTGGGAAATCTAAAAATGTAACACCAATTCTTCATTTTCTACTTCCTTTCAAAATTTGTAAGATTTCAGTATTTGACTTTGTATTATTTATGGAAGTACTCAGTAGAGTCGAATCATTATTATTATTTCTAGAACTCGAATCGGTGCTCATTGGATTCCAATTACCAACGAGCATCTTTCTCAAACATGAATTTTCAATTTCTAGCCTATGTAATTCTGATTTAAATCTATCAATCCTTTCATTTTCAGCTTCCAATTGATTTTTTAACATATCATTTTTATTTTTCCTTCTCAATCGAAATTTAATTGATGCTTCAATATTTTTTCGTCGGTTCTCTTCAGTTGCAGAAGAAGTACGCCGTTTGTGTGAGGAAGTTACCTTATTATGATTGTCATTTGTATCTGTGCTTTCTTTATCTTGGAAATCTTCCAAATCTTCTGCCTCCATTCCATTGTAATCCCCTTCTTTGGTGGATTTCTTCATCCTGTCAGAAAATTTTGTGTTTGATGTCCACAATTTCGTTTCATCATCGTTTAGTTCTTGTTCACTAACTTTGGTCTTTGTCACGTTAAATGAAAATTTTCGAGGTTGTGTTAACAAACGTTCTTCACTATTTTCAGTTTTATCTTGAAATTGATCTATATCTTTTTGAAAGATATTTTTAAATACCATGATATCGGTATATCTTGTACTAATTCAATGAAAATAATTTAAATCACGGAGGATTGAAAAAATGAAGGTTATTCATAAATTTGAAAACCACTAAAAAGGGTTATGAAAGGATTAAAAAATTTATTATATATATACAATACACTCGTCCAAGTAGAGATTAATGTATTAGATGTTAAAAGGTGAATCAATAATAATCTTTTTTTTTATTTAAAAACATTTTATTTTATTGATTATAAGTTATAAGGGTTAACAGTAAAGAATTAATGATCTAATAAAAACTGGGAAGATACACACTTGAGCCTGCTTAAATGGGCAATAAAGATAAGATGCCAGCGCCACAATTTCCAAATCCGGAAATTATGATGGAAAAGCACGTGAAATAAATGTGTCACGTGCGCTTGAGACGACGCGGCGGCGGCGGCGCTGAATTTTGTTTCACTTACTAATTTGAGAAGTACAAAAACAATAGTGATCTCTGCTAATAGAGATACAACGGAGTGTATGGGGTAAAAGAGCTTCGGGGATCACACGTTGTATGTCCTGTATCCTATTTAGTCCAAAACAGAAATAATAAATAAACTATGGTTCAGCAAATAAGATTTTTAATACAGGGTCAATCACTAACTGTTAATAGTCATGTGATGGATGTTTCCGTATATGTTAGAAACTTACTTCGAAATCTAGTAGATAATGAGAATGATACAAGTGATAGTGAAAGTGACAGTAATATTGAAGTTAATGGTGTCAATAATGAACAAGAAGATGATAAAGTTATAGATATTCCAATTGATAATATAAGTTATGATACAATGGAAAGGGTCATTCGTTGGTGTCAACACTTTTATGAAACACATAGGGATGAAATCGAACAGGGTTATATGTATACGGTGTCTGATTACGAACCAAATTTAGGCGTCAGTGCTAGTAACAGTAACGGCAACACTGGATCTACTGGGTTTGTCAATAGTGGTGGCAATAATGCTAATAATAATGTTGAAAAGTTGGGCAATTGGCCTGATAACATTATGAATGAATATCAGGAAACATTGTCTGGTCCGGTACTGGATATGTGGGAAAGGGAATTTCTTGATGTCGACGCAGAAACTTTGAGATCGATAATATTGGCCTCAAACTTTCTCAATATCAAACCACTCTTAGATACAACCTGTAAGATCATTGCCGAACTTTTCAGAGGCAAGTCTCCACGAGATATCATTAATGCATTCAATGCAGCACATACCAAGGCTCATTCTGCTGCTTAATTCTAAAATATATATTACGTAGAAGCTGAACGGGTTACAGTTTTCACTAACAACATTGTTTTACAATGAAAGAGCAGCATATATTCGTTCCTATAGTCGCTTTGGCTAGTGGGCATTTTTGTAAAATGAGAGTTACCTTATACTTTTCTTGTTTCAATAATCTTGGAATATTTATTGTACATAAAAGGTATCACGGCGCCATGTGCTTAAGATTAATTATTAATTACAAGACTATTTGAGAATTGAGAATGGACCTTTTTGGAAAAATTATGCTGCGGCGGAATTTTTGGCTTCTCAATTTTCAACGTTTGCCGATTGGCGCCTGGCGATAATTTCACCCTTCATCGAGGTGTTGCCTTCAACACGTTTCCACTTGTATTTCTCCCTTAGAATCATAGCATAAGGAGCTAACCTATAGTAAAGGCAATGTCAGACGGAATTGTTGACAGCGATACTGTGGAGTATTCCCAGTTATTGATCCCCAAACCGGTATTGCTTAGACCCTACGTTTTCCCATTTTTGGTCATATATCCGTTGTATTATAATCTTTATTCTGCTTACTATGATATTTACTTTATTGGTAGGGAATGGACATTTATTTACACCCTTTCATTGGTTTCAATACATGCTTTGATATGGCTTTTACCAAGATGGAATTTAGGCTTGAAAGTTAGTTTCCAATACACTAAAGTTAATTCATTAAATACTGCAAGTCATATTTTGATGAAGGCAAAACCATCCTGTGGTATGAGTGAGATTTCTTTAATTGATAAAGACCCAGTTCAAATTTCTTTTAAATATCAAAAGAGAAAATATATTTACAACTCAAAAACTCAAAAATTCTCTCCACCAAAATTTTTTGTTGATGGTGATAACTTGAAAATTTCAGAGCTTAAAGCAATTAGGGGTTTGACATCGGATAAAATTCCTTCAATCGAAAGACATTATGGTTTAAATATTTTTGATATTCCAGTTCCAACTTTTGCTGAATTGTTCGTTGAACATATGCTTGCTCCTTTTTTTGTTTTCCAATTATTTTCAATTTCTTTATGGTTAATGGATGAAATGTGGTACTTATCACTTTTCTCTTTATTTATGTTGTTCTCATTTGAGGCTACTACTGTTTATCAAAGAAAATCCACAATGACTGAGTTCCAATCTATGGGTATTAAACCTTACGATATTTGGGTTTACAGAGATAAAAAATGGATTCAAATCAAGACGAATCAATTATTACCTGCTGATGTTGTATCAATAGTTAGAACACCTCACGACGATTTATCAATACCTTGTGACATGTTATTGCTTCAAGGCTCATGTATTGTTAATGAAGCTATGTTATCTGGTGAATCAACTCCTTTATTAAAGGAAAGTATTGAAAATAGAGAAAATGATTCAACATTACAAATCGATGGTATTGATAAAAATTCGTTATTACATGGGGGTACTTCTTGTCTGCAAATTACTGTTCCCGAAAAGCCAATGATTCCTCTTGCTCCAGATAATGGTGCATTGGCACTTGTTACGAAAACTGGTTTTGAAACTACACAAGGTTCATTGGTGAGAATTATGATTTTCTCATCAGAAAGAATGTCCGTTGCTAACAAGGAGGCCTTTTTTTTCATTTTATTCTTATTAATTTTTGCCATCATTGCTGCTAGGTATGTTTGGATTGAAGGTACCAAAATGGGTAGAAAACAATCTAAATTGATTCTTGATTGTATTATTGTTTTAACATCTGTTGTTCCACCAGAATTACCAATGGAATTAACTATGGCTGTAAATCAATCATTGGCTGCTCTTGCCAAGTATTACATTTTTTGTACTGAACCTTTTAGAATCCCCGTTGCTGGTAGAGTCGATGTTTGTTGTTTTGATAAAACCGGTACTTTAACCGCAGAAGATTTATTTTTTGAAGGGTTGGCTGGTTTTAATAAAGAAGGTGACGATCTGTCCAAATTGTCTCAACATACATCACCTGAAGTTCCACCTGTTACCGTTGATTTATTAGGTTCTGTTCACGCATTGGTCAGATTGGATGATGGTGAAGTTGTTGGTGATCCGATGGAAAAGGAAACTGTTAAAGCATCTGGCTGGAAATTGGATGAAAAGGAAAAAAATGTAATGGTTGGTAACAATAAGAAGATTAAAATTTTAAAGAGATTTCAGTTTTCCTCTTCTTTGAAGAGATCTTCCGTAATTTCTAAAGTTGACAACAAGATTTTAGTTGGTGTTAAAGGTGCCCCTGAAACAATTTCTGAAAGATTAACTACAATTCCATTCAACTATGAAAAAACGTTTAAGTATTTTACTAGAAATGGTTCAAGAGTTTTGGCATTAGCATACAAGTATTTGGATAACAATAAGAATTTTGATAAGCTTGAAAGAAGGGATGTTGAATCTGATTTAATTTTTGCAGGTTTTATTGTTTTTCATTGTCCAATGAAGAGTGATGCAGTTGAAACAATTCAAATGTTGAATCAATCATCCCATAGATGTGTCATGATTACAGGTGATAATCCATTGACTGCATGTCATGTTGCACGTAAAGTTGGTATTGTTACAAAGGATGTTTTAATTCTGGATAAACCAGAAAGCAATCATTCTGGTGATTCATGTCTTGAATGGAGAAATGTCGAAGAAACTAGAATTATTCCAGTCAATAAGAATATTACATTTGATTTGAAGTTTTTAAAGGAAAATGATTTATGTGTTACTGGTTATGCACTCAATGAATTGATTGATCATCCTCAAATTGCTACATTAATTAGATACTCTTGGATTTATTCAAGAGTATCACCAGCACAAAAGGAATATATTTTATCAACATATAAGAATCTTGGATATAATACCTTAATGTGTGGTGATGGTACTAATGATGTTGGTGCATTGAAAAAGGCAGATATTGGGATTGCATTATTAAATGGTACTGAAGAATCATTGAAAAAAATGCAAGAAAATAAGAAGATTGAAGCATATGAAAAGATGTATCAAAAGCAATGTGAGTTAATGTCTAAATGGAACCAACCACCACCAAAGTATCCAGTTCAAATTGCGCATTTGTATCCTCCAGGACCATTAAATCCACATTACTTGAAAGCATTAGAACAACATGGTACTGAAATTACAGATGAAATCATGGCTGCAGTTGCAGAAGCTAACAAAAATGCTTCAATTGCAACTGGTACTCCTGGTAATAACAACCAAAATGCATCCGCTGCTAATGTTGCAGATACATTATTGTCAAGTTTACAAGAACAACAAGCAGAGGATGAGGCACCAGTCTTGAAATTGGGTGATGCATCCGTTGCTGCTCCATTTACTTCCAAATTGGCCAATGTTACTACCGTTGTTAATGTCATTAGACAAGGTAGATGTGCGTTAGTTTCAACAATCCAAATGTACAAGATTTTAGCATTGAACTGTTTGATTTCAGCATACTCATTGTCTGTTTTATATTTAGCTGGTATTAAGTTTGGTGATGCACAGGCTACAGTTTCTGGTATTTTATTGTCTGTCTGTTTTATGTCCATTTCTAGGGGTAAATCTCTTGATAAATTATCAAAAGAGAGACCACAACCTGGTATTTTCAATATTTATATTATGGGATCTATTTTAGGTCAATTTGCAATTCATTTAATTGCATTGATTTATATTACAAAGGAAATCTATATTTTGGAACCACGTGAACCACAAGTTGATTTAGATAAAACATTTGAGCCATCATTGTTAAATACTGCTATGTTTTTACTTCAATTGTCCCAACAAATTAGTACTTTTACAGTTAATTATATTGGTAGACCATTTAGAGAATCAATTCATGAAAATAAGGGTATGTATTATGGTATTTTAGGTGTTGCATTTTTATGTATTTCTGGATCAACGGAATTTATCCCTGAATTGAACGAAGCCATGAAATTTGTTCCTATGACCACCTTGTTCAAAGCAAAATTGACCATTACCATGTTACTCGATTTTGTAATTGCATGGATCATTGAACTTGGATTAAAATATTTTTTTATGGATTTTAAGGCAGCAGATATAGCAGAGAGAATCTACGATGATGATAGTAACCAAACCAATGGTATTGAGATTGTTACCTCTGAGGAGGAAAAGAAAACACAATAAGTTTTTTCTTGAAGTAAAACTTTAGTTAATAGTTTTATAATACATTAGTATAAAATTTCTTATAATATTATCATGTAGGTTGGCGTAAATCCGGACTTCAAGGACACTTGATGGCCAAGTATAGATTGATTGTGCGTTAAAACGCTTGTTTATCTTTCACTACTGTGATGGCGGATTTATATACAGGATGTCAAGGTTGGTGTGATCAGTCCAGAGTCCAGTTGTTTCAAAACAGTAGTGTTTGCCCAGCAACAGGCGGGGTGATGTGCCCCTATAGTCTTCTACTAAAGGGACAATGTAAAGCTTGTTGGAGAGTTGGGGGGCAGCGAGAGACCGCATTCAGCGTGTCGCGTGTTGTGCAGGAACGTAAACAAGAGTGTGCTCGATGCGGATAATGGGCGCTTCGCTGCAGCGCTGTCTAGTTTTTAGTGCGTGGATTTGCCAGGAGGAAAGATCTGATGAGAGACGGTGGTGAAGGGAAAAGAAGGCGTCGTTTCTGCTACAAGTTTCCGGTTGGTAGACACAGGGAATAGCGTATCACAACATTGGAGTGTCTGGAGAAGTAGAAGAAAATGAGAGGTATGTTACAAATACAGAGTCGGCTGAGGAGAGGGGAGTTCGACCCATTTTTTGTTGTTGCTTTTTATCATCAAAATACATGCAGCAGGTCAACTGTTGCTGTTGTTTACAATATAATGTATTATATAATAATATATCTATTGAATAACCAATACTAACAAACCTTTCAAATGGAATACGACTTGTTTAATACAGATTATAAACTTGTTGTTTTAGGAGCAGGTGGTGTAGGTAAATCATGTCTAACTGTGCAATTCGTACAGGGTATTTACATCGACACCTATGATCCAACAATTGAAGATTCATATTCAAAGGAAATTGAAGTGGATGGACGTGCATGTAATCTAGAAATCTTGGATACTGCAGGTGTCGCACAATTTACTGCAATGAGAGAATTATATATTAAAAATGGACAAGGATTTTTATTGGTTTATTCCGTTACTGATAAGAAATCATTACAAGAACTATTGTCAATTAGAGAACAAATTATTCGTATCAAAGGAACGAGTAATATTCCAATAGTTTTAGTAGGTAATAAGTGTGATTTAACAGAAGAGAGAGAATTAGATCCGGAGGATGGGATAAATGTTTCAAAGCAATGGAATAAAGTACCATTTTACGAAACCAGCGCAATGTATAGAATGAATGTTGACGATGCATTTGTTGATGTTGTTAGACAGATAATTAGAAAAGAAGTCCAACAACAGCAAATTGGTGAGCCTACCTCTCAACAACCATTACAAGGTGATTATCAACAGCAATCACAATATCAGGACATTCATTCTCAGTCGCAATCTCAACCTCATTCTATTCATAGATCACAACTATCACAAAATTCAAATAATCTACTAAATTCAAAGCGAGAAGACGGTACAATTCTACCGAAACAAAATGGTAGTGTTTCAAATCAAACTTCACAAAATTTATCATCATCCAAACAACAACTGCAGCAGCAAGGTTTTTCCCAAAGTGGCCAAAGAGGAATTCCACAACAAAGACAGGCGAAATCTCAACAGATAAAAGCAAAGCCCGCAAAACCTAAAAAGAAAAGTAAATGTGTGATTTTGTAAGCAAAAAATATATTACTACTTTTCATCTGTTCCCCTTCGAGAATTGTGAATTTCTGGGACTTTACATCTTACGTTATATAATTGTTTTATTTTTTCTATTTGCTTTCATTATTTATCTTTAGTAATATACACATTAATAATTTATGTACGGTTATTGACATATATAATCAACCTTCATATACCCCTTCTATGTACTTACGAATTTAATATAAAGCATTTTCTTAGTTCAACGTAAACAAAAAAGAGAGAATCATTTGTTTCCGGTAAACAATTTGAAAAAAAATAATGTTCTAGCCTCCACACTAGGACTCGAACCTAGAATCTTCTGATCCGTAGTCAGACGCGATCACCATTACGCTATGTGGAGAACTCAACGTCTTCTTTAAAGCCCTCTACATTTCAATCTTGACATATCGCGTGACTTATGTCATACATCCGTACACCACACGTACGGAAATGGGTAAGTAAGCGATGGTTGGTGATTACTCATAGACAAGTTTTCCTATTCAGGATAACTTGAGGGATTAAATATCAAATTTAACGCGCGAATGATAAAGCTTGCTTAAAGTTACAGTTTTTAGTCTATCGATAAAAGAAAATACAGAAATCTACTGAACTCCGATTTTTAAAAAAACCGCTCAAAAATCTTAAGTTGCAACCCACCATCAATTTTGTGAAGAAAGTTACTTGAGAATAATATGAATAAATAAGTACTATTATTGAATCTATCTAAAACTAATTTATATGAAATTCCTGATGAAGGAAGGATACCTGTATAAATTAAAGCTCTAACCAGAAGTTGGTAGGCCGACGTACACTTTAAATGAATCATAAATCAACCATTGGAAACCGGTTAAAGTACCAATCATGAAAATTCTAACAGGTAATCCATTCCATAAACCAATAAAACCAATTTGCTTGTAAATTCTTGCAGTTGCTTGACCAATAGATTCACCAGGTCTAGTGTCATTGTTAATTTTGGAGACCAAAACATCGGCTGGATGAGATGCAGTTGCACAGAAAATACCTGCAATATAACCACCAAGGAACGAAACACCAGTTTGTTGTAATTTGGTATATTCATCCTTAGGTTTGGATAAATGTGCGTAAATACTTTCAACAATCTTTTCATAAGTGGTAAACTTAACCATAGTATAAGGAATTTGTCTAAACCATAAAGGAACTAAACCAGAATATAAATTTTTTGTTAAATTTGTGACTTGCTTTGGTGGAATTGTAGTTTGATATTTGACCTTCATTGCTTCAAATGGACAAAGGAACAAATCTGCAATAAATTCTGCACTTGCACTGGATGCCAAATAAACGAAAACATTTTCACCGCCAACTAAATCCGAGTATTTCTTTTTGAAGAATTCATATCCACCATATTTAAATGTACCTTGTAAACCATAACCAATAAAAGTTGGAGCAAAACCAGTATAAATTTTTGCAAAACCTTCTGCCTTAAGAATGGTTTTAATACCTGAAAAAATACCGGAATATAAAGACTTATCGACTTGTAATCTACATTTAATAAGATCCAATGGTAAAACAAGAGAATGAGTTGGCGCACAAGCAATAAACCCTCCAATTGCACAGGTTCTGTAAAATTCAGGGGTATAAAGAGCTATCTTTTTATCTGACATTGTTGGAATTGTCGTAATCTAGTGAAAGAAGGTGATGGAAAAACATAAAAAGAAGGGAAAAAGAAGGAAAAAAAAAGGAAGAAAAGCAAGACAATAGAAGAGGTATCCACAAACCATTGAGATACACCCATAAAGCAGAATTCAACCACCAGATATAAAACCTTCTCTGTACTTATAGCACAGTCGGCACGAATCACGGAGAAATGTGCGGAAAGGAGAGGTTTCCCTTTTTGGCCCCTATTGTTTTTGTTTTCGGCTACTCCGGATCCTTTGGACGGTGCACGGATGTGTGGCCGCGACATGGCGGCGGCTTAGTTGAGCGATGGCGGTTCACGTGGTGCCAGAGGCCCGAGGCTTGATGTCAGTTGCTGTGATCTTTTAGAGCAGTAGCTAAGAGGCAGTATCCTATAGAGTACAGGCGACGATGGACACTGATAGAAACAGAGGTGATTTTACTGTAACTCTCGTTGGCGATTCCCAGCCCGTTCTCAGGCAGAACGAAAACGGTCCATGTTTTATAATTGCCCTGGTTAATGCCATCTTACTTTCCGATTCACAAGATGAGAATAATGAAACAGACATTTCATTTAGAACAGCGGCATTGGGGGCGGCAAACTCTAAACCCAAACGTAAAGTTTCATTGGATACAATATATTCCTTTTTGGTTGAGAAGCTAATAAGTGGTGAACATTCTGCATCGATTCCAGCCCCATCAACTGGGGAAATTATGGATATCTTACCCTTGTTAGATTCTGGTTTATTAATTAATCCTTCATTCGAACACATTGAGGTTTCTGATTTTGGCAGTTATTCATCCCCAATTCTGAATATTCTACAATTGTTTAAACTGAAGTTATATCATGCTTTTATAATGCCACCTGATCTATTGATAACTCTAAAGGCAAATATACAACTTAAACCAACTTTCGATACATGCCAAGATTATTTAGTGTCACATATAGATGATGTCCCTCCAGATGCTCTTGCTCGTTTAATAAACAATTTTCTTGATACTAATAAAACAGAAATGTCTGAAAATGGATGTCAAATTCTACTAGACTCTTTGCGAGATGACGAAGTCTTTCTCTTTTTTAGAAATGATCATGTCAATACATGTATCAAACATAATGGAGCTATATATTCATTAGTAACAGATATCGGATACTTAAACCAACCAGATATAGTATGGTTACCTTTGTCAATCAATGACGAAGGTGATTTCCATAATGCATATTTTGAAAAATCCCAGATACATACCCAAGATGCAAATGAAACGGTGGCCCACTCTACAGAATTAATTGAAGGCCACTCAAATACCCAACAAGATGATGCAGATCGTTTACTTGCACAACAACTTCAATTAAAGGAAGATGAGGAAATATCCAAGAACTTGCAAGAACGATTCAATAAGGAACAAAAGGCTTCGACAAATTCTAACCTAGTAACAGCAAATACTAGAGCAAAGAAAACAACAAATCCTCCACCAGACCAAAAGAAAAAGAAAGCATTAAAAAAAACAAATCAAAATACTTCCAAATTAAAACCGAATGCAAAGTCGAATTCTAATTCTAAAGAAAACTGTATAATAACGTGAGTTATAGTTTATATCTTATTTTCCTTTCTATTGTTTTATTATGGCTATAGACTACTTATTGACTATACAAAAGTTAAAAATATTTACTTGAATCAATCAAATAAGACTTCCACCCCACATATCATTCGAATTGTTTGTATCTGTTGTGATTGTAGTTTTAGACCCTACTGCAAAGTCACCCCATGCATCGTCTTCACTATCATCTTGAACAACTTTCATTGTACCTTTACTGGTTGGTTTCATAACGCCAAATGTATCAATACCACTACCACTACCACCTGTGTTATTATTACTTAGTGATGATGCAGCACCCCAATTGATGTTGTTGTTCGTATGGTTATTTATTGGAGTATGTTTATGCGCTGATGTCGTATTAGTCGGTTGCATTACGGAATATGTACCTGCCCTTGACCAATCAATTCCACTGCTGGCAGTTCTAGTTGTATTTGTAGCAGCAACTGGTCTCGTTGTTGTCATAAGAGTATTGTTATTATTACTATTATTATTTGATGTAGAGGTTTGGCCAAATGATAAATTCGTACTGTGCTTTGGTTTATTCGAATTGAGTGACTTACTTGATGTCATAACACCAAAATTATCCTTTGGTGGGGTGAACGGTTTCCGTTCAGTCGATTTATTGTAGTCAGTGGTTTTTATTCCTTGATGTGGCTGTGTTGGGACTTGCTCAGATGTGGATGGCTCGCTAGGAAGTGGAGATGAATATCTTGTACTACTTGTTGTAGGTGTAGCAATTGCACTGGAATCTCTACCATTGTCAATGATCCTACTATCCAAATCTCTCTTTAAATATTTTTCAACTTTACTCCATGTATTATATGCAACATTCAAATCTTGTTTGTTCGTTACAAGTTTCGCAATTTTCCACATATTAAAACCAATCTGCATCATAATATCATATGATTCTGTTTCAATACCTTTGGAATTGAAGGATTTACTGGTCGATTTTGATAATTTGTCGAAAATACAGTTGTATAACTTAAGAATATTATTTGTAAATTTTGTGTTTCCATAATTTGCTGAAGATGTATTGTAAATCAATGGTAAAATTTTATCAACAATTAAAAAATCATCAAGGGCATTGTTCTCCATTTCAGATATCATTACAATAAATGACGACAAAGTAAGGTTTTTTATTTTTAATGATGTGGTTGTAGAATAAATAGTGCATATCTTTGGAAGAATATCTGATGTAATTGTTGAATATGATTGAAATAGTAAAATGTTCTTTAAATTCATCAATGCCAATTCTTGAACTGCCATCGATGTTTGTTCATTTATACATTTATTAAATAAATCAAGTGTAAATTTTTGGAACGATTCATTAGAGGAATTATTTTTGACTGATGCATTCAAGCAAGTTTGGATAATTGGTAAAGTTTTCAAGAGTAAAATTTTAAAACCATCAAATTGCAGTTTTTTCAATAATGATAAAATGAATGGGAAAACTTTATCAGAAAAAGTTAACTGGGATAATTGTTCAGATAAAATTATCAAATTTTCACAACTTTCAATAATTAACTCTTCTGTTTCGGGTGTTGGTGGGGGACTATTCTTCTTAAACTGATCCAAGTCGACTACTTCAATTAGAATAGGAATAAATTTATTCATAAGTAATGGTTTGGGAAATTTACTAATCTCCAATTTCAAATTTTTCAAAAAGCTGATTTTTTCAGGTTTTGGTAATGTTGTAAATTCATCGACCACATTAAGGATCTTAATTAATTCATTATTAAAAATATTTGATTCAATAATATCATTAATGGTAGCCGTTCTATTTAGCTGTATAACATCAGTGTTTGACTTCTGAGAATTTTGTAATACATCAATAAAAATCTTATAATAATTATCAGGTACTTTTTCAAAAAATGCATGCTTATTATTTTGTATAGTATTGATACTCCCAAGAATATTGTTTAATCTGTTTATCTGTCTTTCATAATCAGAAATGGAAGAGCATGGTGCACATTTGATCATATTTTCACCATTGTTGAAAAGAAAATAGATGACACAACAAAGAGAAAATAGATCATCAATATAATCAATTTTATGATTTGATAATAAATTAGGACTTGAAAATCTGAAATCAACACTTAAAAATGATGGTAACCTTGAATCTATCGGATCTATATATTTTTCAATCACGCCATTTGCAATATTTTCTAGAAATGTTAAGCCAGAAATTTTCCAATCATAATTTTCAGTAACTAAAATTGAAGAGGGATTAAGATTCAAGTCAACACTTTGAACTGATTCATGTAAAAATTTTAAACCATTTGAAACTTGAAGTAAACCTTTGGTAATCATTATCTCATCCAAATCATTCTTGTCGGTGTTATAAAGATCACTTACAACATATTCGGTAACAAAGAGAATTCTATTTTTGTGATCTTCAAGTGGTTCTATAACTGTTAAAAAATTCGGATGTTTAAGTTTTGATTGATTACCAATGAAAGCACGGATGTTATCATAAATATCAGTTAATATCAACTTTCTGTTGGTTTTATTAATTAGTCCTTCGTTGGTAAGACGTGTCTCCCAATCTTTTTTTTGAAATTGCCAAACTGAATAAGGCTTCTTAGTTGTTTTGTGCTTAGCTGGATAGATAGCCCAACAATTATTATTCACAAATAGAGGATTGGTCGAAATATTGTAATTTCCTTCTATGCCTGAAGTTTTGAAAACTTTAAACATTATTATCTGAGACTGGTGGTCAGAAAGTCTCTTGTCTCTGCTCAAGGAAACGTAGCACCAAACGGGGAAAGACCACGGAAGAACATGTGGCACAAATCCAACATTGCATTCTATTGCGCCAGATTCCCTTTTCGCACGCCCTGGTTCCTGATTACTGGTTTCAGCCTGTTTGCACTTTATCTCGAAACTTGAACCTCACCTCTCACCAATCTACAAACTTTCAACTGAAAACGAAATAATAATATTTACACTATACATGCACTTACATTCTATAAAAAAGTGTATTTCAATAACATATGGTATTAACCCCCAAAATTTGTAATTTATTAAAAACAATATTTAATCAAATTTAGTGGCCGGAGGCCTTTGCATCCGCAATGATGCATTCTTTCATCACAACAACTTGCTGTGCAATTTCGTGTAATTTGTCTAACACATGACCGTTACCATCAACAAATCCATAAATTGAATATTTGAGACCAGTTTCACGACAAAAATCAAGGACGTAAGATTGTGCTTTACGGAAATTGTGTCTCGGTAATCTTGGGAATAAATGATGAATTGCTTGGAATTGTAGACCACCATGGAAAAAATCAAACCATTCAGGACAAGAAACATCCATTGTGGTTCTCAGTTGTCTGGAAACAAAACCTTCACTTGTACCTAAATCAGATGTCGACATTGCAAAATGACTCAATGTAATCTGAACGTGAACAATCATAGTAGCAACGTGTGACACCATCAAATATTGAAATTTATCCCATCTTGTTGGTAGATTGCCCAACACTAAGTAGAAAAACCAATAACTGAAAAATGTCAACCCAGCGAGTTCATAATAACGAAACCATGCTGCTCGACCATGGCGTGGACCTTGCCCTTTGAGGACGTATTCCCATGATAACCTATATAAATTGAATCTTCCAAAGCATAAAATTGGATAATACATGAAATGTTGAATGGGAATTAATTTACGGGCAAAAGCATCAAACCAAAGATATTTTTCATAATATGTAGAATAGACGTTTCCAAATAATCTCGAACTAACACAAAAGAATGGTAAATGTTGAATATCTGGATCATGTACTGGATCGTTTGTAATTAGATGATGTACATTATGGTTTCTTTTCCACCAACCAAGTGATAGTCCTCCAATCCAATCCGCAATCGTCATACCGATAACGTTATCGATTTCATAATTATGTGTTATTCCAATATGACCTGCATCATGTGCAATAAAAACTAATTGCTGCCAGAAAAAACCTAAAAGTATAGCGCTAACAAAGTAATGACCTGTTTTATAAAACACCGCAGAATAGAGAGCTAACGACAAATTAATGCAAAATTGTAGGAAATATTCAATATAGGGGCATTTGTAAAGATTTGCACCAATAATTTTCCGATGTAATTCATTATATTTTTCCGATAGATATCTTTGTGTATCATAGTCCAAAGATGGAATATCATGAACGTCTTTTTTAACAAGACTGTTGTCATAATTATCAATTAGAATTCTAGGATCCCTGATTGGATCGCTGTTTTTTATAGGATAATATTCCTCCATTCCCTCTAAAAGAACTACATTCTGAGGAATTTTAGGTTTTATGTCAGCGTTAACTTCACCTGCAAGTTTTGAAGATTTTTTGTTTACTAATATATCAGATTGCTGTTCATTTAATTTTCTATATTTACCTCCTTGGATTGGTGGCAACATGTTCTTCCATTGACCATCAATAAAACCGATTTCATATCTTTTGAAAAGCAATTTTGTCCCATCACTATGGTATGCATTCATTTCGTCGGTTGCATCCTTGCCAATAAGATGATAAACAGCTTTGTCACCACCGGGATGATATTTAATCCAATTGTCTAATTTCAACACTGTTTGGTCATAGATGATTATGACATGGCCCTTTGCAATAAAATCTTCAACCTCTCTGGGTGTAAAAATTTTTCCCTTTCTCTCTTCAACAGTCATTCTGACTATAGAATAGTAGATCAACAAAATTTATCAGAAAGGTATCAACATGGGCCATTTGTCGACCTTCGGAAGAAACTAGAATAACGTCAGGTCTTATAAATTTGGAAATCGCACAATCATGCCAGAGGCCCAGAGCCCAGAACTCGGCTTCTGCTTACGAAGCGCGGTGCACGTTCTTCCGTTAGAGTAGGGGTTGTGTATACGATGAACGACCTATACGAGTAACGAGTTACCAGCTATCTCTCTGAAAACCAAAATATTGGCAGAAGGCGGTCTGCTAGATAGAAAGAAAGTACAATTTAATCACCATTATGGCAATTACAAAAAGATATCCAAAGGGAAAGCAAAGACTTTTCACCAACGATCTCAAATCATTATTATTTGCCTACGGTGATTCCCAATCTCCAAATATTGAAACTATCCATATGCTAGAGGATGCCGTTACTAGTTATTTATTGGACGTGATAATGGAAGCAAATAAAGTCAGAAAGCTTCAGAACAGAAATAAATTTCACGAAAATGATTTAAGGTTTGCTTTGCGTAAAGATCCTGTGAAGCTTGGTAGAATTGAAGATTTGTCAGCTCTAACTAAAGAAATTTCCCGAGCAAATAAAATGTTTGATGTTAATGAAAAATCACTTGTTGGTAAAGGCTCAAACACGAATAAATCAAGCACAAAGGATAAAAATAGTGGGAAAGTGTCAAAAAAATCTAAGAAATGATGATTAATTTCTCAAACAATAATGAATGTGGATTCATTATCAATTTAATCACCGAATGAAGTATTTTATCATTTGACAAATTATTCTCGAATATTAAAGTAGTTATTGAGAGTGTTTGGTTTTGGTTTGGTTTGGCTTGGCTTGTTTTAAATTGAGCAAATAAGCCAACCCTGGTGATGGCAATATTTTAATGATGGTGTTTTCCGTTACATATATATATCGGCCAGGTATTTTGTTGAAAGATATTACCTAAGAAAATTTACAAATCTCTCTATTTTATCTCATTTATTATTACTTTTATAGTTTAGGACTCTTTGTAATAAAGTTAATCATGCACGTTTAAAAGTTTAGTTTAAAAAACAATAAAGTTTATTATTATAATTGATTTAACAAGGGATACATTGATAGTCGCATCTAACAAAAGCATTCTACAAAAATAGCATACCAACCTTTATAGCTTGCAATTTTCATCTATAGCTCATTCTCTTCATTTTCAATACCTTACGTTTTAAGTTTAATTGGTAGATTAGACTTTTGAAGTAAAAAATTTTAAATTGGATGTATGCTTTATTCGTTTTTATTTTTTTGATAAGAAGTATCTTGTCTCAATGAATATGTAAAATAAACTTTGACGTTAAAATAAAAAAATAGATTACGTGAGTGTTTTTCAATAATAATTTTACCAGATGGCAAAAGACCTCCTTAGGTTAAAATAAACCTAGCTTTTTAAACGTCAATTTTTTGGATACTTTATACATTCAGATCAAAAAATTCAAGAACAGGTTAGTTGTTCGTTTAAATATTTTTTTGATAGACTTCTAATTAGATGAGGAATGTTTGCCTAGAAAAGAGTAATTACCAGGCCATCGACGACTTTTTTCCCTTCTAAATGAAAACATGATGATACTTAGAAAGTATTTTGGACAATAAAATCAGAAAGAATACAAGGATGAAATTTTTAAAACTGTCCTAAAAATTCTACCGCTAAATTTTTTTTGTCTGATCATTTTTACAAAGTTAAAATAAAAGCAGAAAGGATACAAAGATGAAAATTTTTAAAATGTTCCAAAAAATTATTCCACTGAAAAATTTGTGTGTCAAACTAAAGAAGGGTTGCAAAGAAAATGTAAAGAATTTTAAAAGTATTTTTTGAAAATAAAGGAAATATTTAAAGTAGATGTAAAGAGATTAGGAATAAGTGTCTCCAAAGTATTAAAAAATTTTCATGTTTTCATAGCTAAATTTATGTGACGTTGATTGAATAAAAAATGTGGTTGTTGTAAATGAAGGGTCATTAACTCATGCATCATAATATTGTTTTGAAGCAAATATGATTAACCGGATGATGGTGTTGGCTTGTCTATATTTGTTTGCCGTTTGTTTACGACCTACTAGTTGTGGAAGTGCCACATTGTAATCAGGGGTGTTCCACATTATGTCAGCTTCCTTACATTTTAAGAAAACATGATGTTCCACCCTGTGTAGAGTTGCAGAGTGAACGTGGATGGTGAAAGCACAAAATGAGGAGGCTGCTATGCCCACCTGTAATACAAATATTTTGTTGTTTCCAACATGATATGTTGGTTGTGAAGCGCTGAAAGGAATTTAAAAACATCTGTCCATATTTCTGCTGAAATTTTTAAGTTTGAATATCATTAATACTTTACGTAAGAAGCTGGAGGAGTTGAATTATTTTTTTCCCGGTGTATCCCAAATAATATAATAAACATTTGTGAAGTAATATTATACTTTTTGAAATAATTCATGTGACATATTGACTTTAAAAATTACAAGATTTTATTTTATTATAAGTTCTCCACATAGCGTAATGGTGATCGCGTCTGACTACGGATCAGAAGATTCTAGGTTCGAGTCCTAGTGTGGAGGCTTGTAAACTTTTTTTTAAAACCACTTATAAGTTCAATTCTCAACCCAACCCATACTTAGTGATTCCTAAACCAAACCAAAATTAACATTTATCATCTGTATTATACGATTTGACTATTTTTGTGGTCATATAAAATTGAGTGAATCGATGACAGTGATAGCAACAAAACATCCATTATCAATCCCAGAACTTCAGAAGAAAACTTTTTTGGGAAGTTTCCGACAAAATAATTGAAAAAGTTATTTTCTTTTACTTTTTTAAACTTAAAATTTCCAAATTTAAGAATGGCGGCCACAATTCCTAATTTGGAAAATTTGTGTTTTATTCCAAAATAGGTTTCTTACGCGAAGACACTATTTAAGTACGCTGTTATAAGTAGGTAATTTGTAATTTGTATAGGTTAACCAATATATGATAAAAAAGGTTATAAGTTAACTACAAAAGAAAAATTTCGAATTATTTTAATTTTACAAAAAATGAATTGATACCAAAGTAATTTGTATGGTTATGAAATTGAATTATAATTTACAATTAACAAGAGAATGCATAAAAGTTTATTAAAGTATTTGTAACATAATGAGACAAGCTCGATATAGTAAATATAAATGTGGAAAAACTTAAGAGATAACATAGCCTTAAAACTAGGCTACTCACCACAGCTTTTCCCGACATGAAAAATTTTCCATGTACACGTTTATAATCCTACATAGAACAGCTTTTTTTTGTATGAAAATCATAAATTAAGCTTTTACTCATTTAAAACGAATATATTAAGTTTGAATATTAGACATAATATTACAGTATTAAATGGTATTAGCAAACAAACTGTGTGTGTTTTTGTAAAATGACTAACAAAATAATAATATAAGAGGATCAATAAATACATTAATCATAAGACATTTCCGCTAGCCTTCCAGTCATTAATACAATTAATGATAGCATCAGAAATTACAGAAAATGCATAATCAAGATCATTTTTGGTATGAAGTGCACTGACATGAAGAATGAGCTCAGGAACAACAGGAAATAATTCATGATGAAGTATTCTTTTAGTTCTAGTTGGTAAAACTTTGGATTTAACACAATCATTAATAACTTTTTGAAGTTTATAACTTTCAACATTGTAAAAAGGATCAAAATAGCCTTCTTCCAAACCATTTTTTAGGGCTGTTTGTATAGCTGAGCCTGGACCACCATAAGATTCTGGTAATCCTAAAGACTTACGAACATTAGGATTAAGTCTAATGTGTAAAGATGGAGAATAGGTACGTGATTTAACAACAATAGAATCTGATAGTTTGTCAGAATTCATAAAAAGTGAATGTAAATATTCACTGTTTTCCTTCAATGGAGCAACAAAAGGATTGACTTTTTCTTCTGTCTCACTTTCAGTCAAAAGCTTGAGGACAGTTGATGACGCCTTTGCAACATACGGTGGTAAAGCTGCAGAAAAGACATAGGCATTTGAGGTTAAAATTTGATGATAAATCATATCCTTATTACCAACACAGAAACCACCACTTGCACCAAAAGCACGGGCCATACTACCTATTGTAATTTCAATCTGTTCCCTTGGTATATTGAAAACCTCAGCTAAACCACGGCCATTGTTACCTAACGTACCAATTGATGTTGATTCATCCAAAATTAATCTAAATTTATATTTATTCTTAATTTCAACTAATCTTGCTAAATCAGGGGAATCACCAAAATTTTCAAATAAACCTTCTGTTACAATGAATCTTCTATTTAAAGGGCCCTGTTCTAAATCTTCAACCAAACTTTCCAAAATTTCTTCCAAGTGATCTAAATCATTATGATTAAACCATTCAATACTACATCTTGAAATCAAAGCAGCCTTTTGTAATGCAATATTAACACCCCCATCAACAATAACAATATCACCCCTTTTCAAAAAACAAGGTAACACGGATATTGGTGTACTATAGTCTTGACCATAAATGATACAATCTTCTGCGTCTAAAAAATTGGCCAAATCTTCACAAAATCTAACATGAACACTTTGAGTACCGTAAAAATTTGGAGGACCACATGCACCGACACCAACCTCCCTAATACATTCGATAGCATTATCCATAACAGTCTTTTGCATACTCATTCCTAAGAAATCTAATGATGCAAAATTTAAAACATCTTCACTAACGGTGTTATCATAGTTTTGAATATCGACTCTTTTAGTGACAGGCCCATTAATTAATGGATTCGTTTCTAATTGCCAATGTTCATCCTCTGTGACATCTAATACTATTGGTTTCGGCGACCATTCTTCAATTAGTTCGTCTGTTTCCTTTTCAGTTAAAAGCATTTTGTCTCTTTCATCTTGTGAATATTTAGAAGCTAAAAAATATTTGACTGCAAACAGTGCCAAAAGTGCCTCTAAAATCGTTCTCCAAGGATCATTCTTATGTGATGCCTTGATATAATTGATAATGAGAGCACCACCTGGGATCTTGATCAAAATATCTACCAAATTTGCAGATAATTCATTGGCTTTATAAGCGAGACCAACCAAAAAATTGGGAGAATCACCTTGTTCAAAATTGGAAACTGCAGTTGCTGCAACAACGGCAGTGGTGGTGGATATGATATCTGTAGACTCTGACATGTGATGAGTTGTATAAAACTCTTTTAATGACTGATTCACCTGACAGAGGCTTATTTGGTGATTCTTTCAACTTTCAACCCACAGCAGAACAAGCACCAAACACCACCCTCACCAATCAACAACATCACCCGCAGCCCGTTGTATCAACAAAAGAGAGTAGTGCGATATTTTATATTTTTTGCTCCACCTTTCTCGGACGAATGACGAATTACGTCAGCGCATTCTCAGGTTTCGGTTACGATTTAGGAGTTAGGAGTTAGAATCATTAAAATCGTTACAATTATTACATGGTTAGACTACTTAGATGGCAATTGTAAATCATCATTACTCCAAATCTGCTAGATGTTCAAGTAGATCCCTTTCAAACTCATCATCAGATTCGTTGTTCGTGTCATATCCCTCATCTTCTATAAGTTTTTGCCGCTTGTTTGTACTATTGGCATTAATATCTTCCAAATCATCAAAGTTACGTTTAGGACTATCATTACTGTTGATGATTTTGCCATTATCTGGTTCAATGTCATCGTCATCATCATCGTCATCATCATCTTCATAATCTGATCCCATGAATTCCTTCATTTCTTCATCGATCTCCCCCCAATCCAAAGCTTTAGAATTCAAAAACGACGTGTCATTACTATGAGTTTGCAAAAAATCATCAACCTGAGCTTTACTGAGTAAAGAGGTGATTTTAACTTCATATGCATCCTCGGAAATTCTATCCCATAATGACATACAAGCAAATAACCAATCTGGATTAACAATCTTTACGTTATTGTTGACACTCTTAGCTAGCCTAGCCTTAAATGTAATTCCTTGCTTACATATAACATGTGTAACTTCGGTTTTATATTCTTCGACAAATGTTGCGCCAAATGATTTAGCCCATATTACAATATCTGCTCCTCGAAGCCTAGTACCTAATGGTAAAACCCCACTTAATAAAAACACACACCCTTCAAAAACTATTCTTTTCATATCTGTCATTATATCTTTGACATCAGGAATCAAACCATTACTATTTTTTTGGTTAAACTTTTCTACTTCAAAATAAAATTCATTATGTATTCTAACCAAAGCCTGCCCCAAATATTCTAACTCTTTGTCATCATCGTATAATAAATTATGGGTTTCTCTAGAGTCTATTGAATTTTTACGCCCTTTACCTTCATTATCAGATTTTGTGCACTTTTCACCTTCGTTCTTCCTTTCTATGGCGGCTTCATCCTCTTCCTCTTCAATAATTTTATCTAAATTCTCTTGCAATTTAGCTAATGGTCTATCATGTTCTTGTTGCTCTAAAACATTAGTTCGCTGTGAATCCTGGTCGGCCAATAGTCTAGAATTATCTCCACCATCACCTAACTCGGCTAATATGTCAACTGGAGAGGTACCAGTTTTACTTACAACAATGTTCTTGTTACCTAGATTAGGGTGATCAATATTTTTGTTCTGATCCACAAACGTTTCATTGTCTACAATATTTATTTTTTCTTTTTCTTGTACATCATGGCTGTCACGACTTGATTGAATTTGTGATCCTCCAAGCTGGCCATTCTTTAAATTGGTTTCCTCTTCACTGTTTATTTGGTCTTCTAAAATGCTAACAGACTTTCTTCTCTTGGAAGGACCCAATAACATCTGTTGTCTTGGTAAAAAACTAGAATTAATATCACCAATTCCAAGGAAAAAATCGTAGGGTACAACTTTAATTAGGTTTGGTGACCAATTCCAGACATCACCTCTATCATCAATAACTACAACCATTGAAGTGTCCACGGGAAACAACCTTTTCAATGATTTCTGTGTTAGTGACCCACTTTCATCTCTTGATAATATTCTTTCACCAAAATAAATTCCATCGGGGTCTATTATTTTAGCAATGGAGTCCGCATATTGTCTAGTTGCCATAGTATAAATATGCATTTCGTATCTCTGACTCATCTTTGATAGAAATTCTTGTAATCCGGGTCTAAGTTTAACATAATACCATCTTTTAACTGAAGGTGGAATTTTGCCGTTATACCCAGGTGGTAATATTGCAGGTTCTTCTAAAATGAAGGGCCTGACATCTTTGACGGCATCATAATTGGGATTTGTTGGGTCATTCATCCATTCCGCAACAGTTGGGTCCACTGTAACATGAATAACCGTTTGATCTAAATCTACCACTAAAGATAATTTCTTTTCCTTTAACAAACGATCAGTTGATGATTTTTCTATGTTCTCAGCTTCTTTGGATGAAACCTTTAAATTTGTCGTACCGTGAGCCATCGCAATTGGAGCCCTTTTTCCTTCTTCATCTTCTTCCACTGGTTGTCCACAAATTGCACACAAACCACCATATTGAATTGGATGAGTACATGGTTCTGAAATTTCCATCAATGGAGTACTATCATTACTAATTTCTTCATTAACTGAAACGTTGATTTTAGAGATTTTACCATTTACGGTCGAGTCAAATGTTCCGACATTTTCTACCTTAACCAATTTTCTTTCATTTTCATCTGTTTGTTCTTCATCTTGTTCGCTAATGGGTACCGGTTCATAATCGTAATATCGATAAGTAATAATTGGAGTATATTTTGTTACCTCATCATCTTTTTTTACATGGATTTTCAAGACCGTGAGGGGAAATGGCAGGTTCTTTGGTAAATAAACTTTTGTGGAATCAGAATCTGATTCAGACATTGGTAACGGTTTTGGTGTTTTTTCAGTCGTGCTCAGTGTCAATAAGTCAACAAGGAAGAGTCGATGTCCAACGGAGACGGAAAAAATACACCCAGCAGTCAATACAAAACAAACATCTGCTGTGAACGCAAACATTATTTACTACACGCAGATTTTTTTACTATTCTGCGCGAGTCTTGCGTTAATCTTGTACCCTTTAATCTTTTATCTTGCAGATAGCAAATAACGAATCACATTTTACCATGGTGCATTTTATTTGGTAACATTATAAATTACAAAGTTGGTGGATCTTTTACAATTCTTCAAATTCGTCTTCTTCAAAGTCTTCCATATTAAATTCTTCTTCTTCTTCTTTTTCTTCTTCCTCACGCCTTGCATTTTCATCGTTGTTAGAAAAAGCTGGAATATCCACTACATCATCCTGAAATCTGACAGATAAAATTCTTTCTCCTGTATTCCCTTGAGACTCGACGGGTGCCACAGAATTGGCTGGAATCTGTAAATCTTCACTATTAGTATTATTAAAGTTGTCATTATTCGTTGCGTAAGTGGATGAAGTTACGGGAAACGTAGCCTCATTCCCTGTTTTTGGCGGTGCTGAAACAGCAGATAATACCGGTATATCATTAACTTCTCGGGATTCTTCTAACTCATTTTCTGTTGGTTTAGGCAAGGCCTGTGGACTTTCATTTTGCTGTATATCTCCCACTTCCTCCATATCACTGAATTCAACATCAAAGTCGACTTCTTCGCCATCATTTCCATACAAGAAACCACTATTAGCATCATTGGCATTGTAACTACCAACTCCAAGTTGAATTTCATTTGCCTCAGCATATTTGCTTTTTTCTTCAGCAATTTTCTTCCTCAGTTCTTCTTGTTCCATTGCCCATTGTGCATTTTTCTTTTCTTGTTTATATAAACTACAAATGAGATGTTTAAATTTATTTTCACGATATTCGTTTAACACATCATTAATACTCTCAGGCAACTTTTTAACTTTAGTGTAAAATCCAAAATTCCTACCAAATTTGCTCTCATCAGATTCAACCCTGGATAAATACCTTTGTTCTTCCTCCTTGCGTCTTTTTTCTAAAATAGCCATTCTCTTTTTTGCTAATTCCACAAGATCATCACCCGTTTGATTCTGGTTTGATTCTTTTTGCTCCATGAGATCTATATTGGTAGTAAGTTCATTTGTTGGTATATCATTTTCGGTAGTGTTTGTTAAAGTAGAGATATGTGTCACATGCTCAGATTTACTATTAATTATACTGCTGATTTTTTCAACTCCATCTTTCTCTTCATTAGTCTCATCTTCACTACTAGTTATACTTTCATCTTCCAATAATGGTGAGGCAAGTGTGTTATCATCTTTCTTAATAATGATATGGTCTAATGCTTTCTCTCCCAATCTTCCTTCTTGAACAAGCTTCTCTCGCAAAAGAACGGGATTCGTGATTCTTTGACTATATTTAGGTGTTGACTTATATGTGTAGTCCGGTGGCAAAGGAGGCATCCATTCAGGTATATAAGATTTTCTCTTCTTTCTATGAACAAGTTGATCAATCCACCAAGGTTCTTCCATTACCAAATTATCGTCATTCGCAGCAGTATTATTAAAAATACCACCATCTGTCCCTGCAAATGCAGAAACTGCAAGCTGTGCTTTTGTACCAACCTCGTTGAGTTTATTCTGCTCTGTTTTGAAGTAATGTTGAGAGAGAATATACATCTCGTTCAAGCCTTCATTATTTATGTATCCTTCTCTTAATAGTAACTTCAAGTCATCTCTATTTGGTAATCTCCTTCGTTGTATTTCCATAAGTCGTACCAATCTTTTAGTTATCAAAAGTAAAAATTGTTCTGCCCAGTCATTCATCAATGCAAGTGTGTCTTTACTTATACAAATTTCTCTCTCTTCTTTGTAATTATATCTGATGCTAGTTTTCATCATCTCAAAAACTGGCAGTTTTAATACATTTGAAATTGGTTGGTTGCTTCTTGTTGGTTTAAATGATATTTCTGTAGGTGAAAACCCATAGAGTGGTAACTGTTCATTAGAATATTTCAACCTTTTACTGAGTTCTAGTTCATTATCGAAAGTTTCATTCACCTCAGCTATTGTTCTTTTGCGGGGTTCAATGTTCCCATTGGTATCATCACTCTCTAACTTATTTATAGGTATATCACCTTGTACCTGTCTGTATGTATCATTGATTTGTTTTATGTATTTACCGAGTAGTTTCTCTATTATATCTGTCGGTATCACTTTCAGTTTAATTGTTGCCCTTTCTTGGGGTACTGGCTGCTTAACTGGCTGTTGTAATTTTTCTTGACCATTAACACTACTCATTATTGAATGTTGTATAGTTTTATAAAATATTTGTTCATATACACCTGAAGAAAACAAGTTATTTCAAGCAACCCCCATCAACAACATTCGTGGAAATAAATAGGTAAGTAGTCTCCAATTCATGAAACGACAAAGATGGGCGCGCACTTTTCCAGTGATCGATGAATTTAGGTTTTTAGTTTTTAGTTTAGAAATGTAAGTTTTAAATTTTAAAGTCATACAAAGAAGATAAAGAAAGACTATATACAAACCTTGGAGCAGGATAGAGAGGGATAAATCATTAATCTCTTTAATATTATTGTTATTTTTTCATTTTTGGTTGGAAGATTTTCGTAGTATGTTATTATGATGTATTATAAATCTAGTTCATTGGTGGAGCACCTTGGATTGGATTACCATTAGCGTCAATCATACCATTTTGCATCATCATGATTTGTTCATTACCAGCGGTTTCGATTTGGATACCACAACCAAGTTTGGATGTATTTTTGAATTGGTTGATTGAACCATTGAAAACTAAACCAATAGTTGGTAAGATTCTATGTTCAAGCATGAAAGATACATCACCATTTGATTCAAGTTGACCTCTGTAAATGGATTGTCTAAATTCATATTTAGCACCTAATACTGTATTTGCTTCAATAGTAGTTTGTAAAGTTGGCATCATCATTGATTCGGACATAACAGGTTGTGCACTTGCTTGAATGGTGGTTTCTAAACCAGCTTCAAGGTTTGGTGCAACTTTTCTCCAGAATGAACCGACGACAGCACCTTGAGCTTGTAATTGAGCAGATGCAATCCAGTCACCCGCATTATATCTACCAGCAAGAGAGATCGCAGCTTGAGCAGGGCCATTTGGATCCATAGCATTATAAACTGTTTCCATACCAAGTGATAATTTAGAAGTGATTGATTGTAACATAGAACCGATTAATAAACCTTTGTATGAAGGACCAGAGATATCAGGGTTAAGAGCCTTTAATTGAACAGAGAAATCACTAGCTTGGTATTCATGTTCTAATTGACACATAGCAGGTTGACCGTGAGCTAATTGTAAAGAAATTTTGGAAATGATGTGTTTATCCCAAGAATAGTTTAATCTACCAGTTAATGATAATTCATTATCGATTGTACCTTGAACTAAAGCTTGATCATTAGCAATAATAGATGTAAATGAATAAGCTGGTAATTTACTACCAACGGCAAAACTGTGTGCAATTTGGAAGACAGGATTCATGGAGAAAGTTTTGTTAATATCAGCCTTTAAACCGGTGAAAGCATAAAGACTTAAAAAGACATCTTTAGAAACTTCCTTATTGATGTTTTCCATGATACCAGGATTGACTAAATCCAAAGATTGTCTGTGTTGAGTAATAGTTTGAGAAACTGAGGATAAAAATTGAGAAACTGGATTAGTAACCCAAATGCTTGGTTCAGCAGATGCTGGGGCAATTGGATAGACACCTGAAATTGGTGATAAGTTCTTGATATCACTGATATTGGATGGAGCAGCCATTTTCTATTTGTGCCTTAGATTGTAGACGATGCCTATGCTTAGAACAATAGGAAGGAGTTAGAATAGCAACCTTTCGACCTTTTACCCATTCACCTCAAAACCAACATTTCAACATTTCAGAGTGTCTTGTTGAGTCTTCGCCGGCGAAATGAATTTTTCACTTCTCATTTCCCCCAAAAAAAGAGGGGTGCACGGATGCATGTGGTGTCGTCGCGTCGAAAAAAGTTGGCAGGTGAGGGGCCGCTACATGTCTTTCTACCTTCTGTAGAGGTTATTAATTAATACTTACATTAATAGTAGGAAGGAGGAATTATAGATTATCAGATATCTTCCGAGAAGTGATGGCGTTCATCACCCGAGAAATACCTTCAGCTTTTATCCGTATTCTTGTTGCAGGATCCGGCTGATTAACGTCAGCACCACGGTTTTTGTTTTCTAACGAACACAGTTCGGACTCCACCCAAGTACGTGATTCCTCCAATTTGCCAATTCTTACTCTAATACGTCCACACGCATTATCGACATCTTTGATTGGTATTTCTCCATTTTTAACCTGTTCTACAACTCCTAGTAATAAAGGAATTAATTCCAACCGTAAATTTTCCATATTCTCTAGCGATTCATAAAGTTTCATCAGCTTTTCTGTCCGAATTGAATCATCTGCTTCATTTTTTGCAGATCCATTGTCCTTTATTTCTGTGTCAAGTTCCAGCTCATTATTGATTTCCTTACTATCTCCATCCTTATCGATATCCATCTTATTGTCATCATTCACCGTATTGTTCTCTTGCTCTTCGGAGAAAACTTGGTCAATACTCAATTTAACGGCATTTGAGTTTGGTAATATATTAGAATTTACCCCATTAATAGAAGTAGTTGCTATTGGAACAGGGGTTATGCCTGAAACGGAATCTGATCCTGATACCGATATAGGTGACTGTGATTGTAAATGTGATGCAGTTGGGATGGTGTTCGCAATATTCATAGAATGCTCCTGCTCAGGTAGTTCACTCATTTAGCAGATTATCTAATATGGAAACGAATATATACTTTCTGTAAAGGAAAATATAGAATGCTATTCTATTTGGCAGTCTGATTAAATGTGTAACGTAAATCTAACTGTAAATCGTAAACCATGCTGTGTTCTACCTGCGAGTCTATACGCGATACGTCGAGTAATAATAACTTCTTGGTGCAGCCATAACCTATACTACTTACTACTTACGGTGATCCCTGGTCTCACATTCCACGCTGGTTACTACTGAGTTGCCGTGTAATAAAACAATAAATCTCTAATGTCTATCTTCTACTTGACAGTACGTAAAATTGCTTTTTTTACCATGATTATTAATTTTCTTATGGTTTCACACTTTTTTTTTGTTAGTTGATGTTGAAAAATTAGAAATTATCTTCTAGCTTATAAAAATATCCAAAAACTATATCCAGGTGCTGAACTTGCTCAAACATAGGGTAAAATGCTCAGATGACGCAGCTTACGACTTTGATGGCTTTGAGAAATCATGCAAGGGACTTTCCTGTTTGCGCAAAATGAATTAAGTTAAATTTGTTGGTTTAATACTTGAAATTGCAGTGAGTGGATATTTAGATGACAAAGTTTGACTCGATAGTCTCAGTTTTTTGGAGATAATGATTACTGAAGCTAAAAAACTGGTACAAAATCTTAAAGAAATGATCAAAATCTCGGTGCTATCATTAGTAGTTGATCGTAATTATAGTATACGAAAGATTGCACAAACTATTCTGCTCGACGTTGCTTTTGATTATCCAGACTAATTGCCTTGGTTAATAGATAATCTATGCTCCACAGCAACAAGCCCAAAATTGACAACTTTTGAATTTTCTACTTATTTGGTATTTATTGAACGAAATGAGAACGGAAGTAGCAATCATACTCGAAGTGCATCTTATCTTATTTCAATTTCAGATAAGTGCGAGTTTTTCTGAAACTCTAAAAGCATTGATGTGACAACAAAAGAAGTTCTTGCATTATTGAACCTGATCATGAGATTTACAAAATATATTTCAAATGATAACCCAATATTGAGACAGTTTTTCCAATGTTTTTGTCGTCTAATTTATGAAAATTTACTGAATGGGACAAATCCATCCTGGATGTTGATGATTAAATGAATCGATTTTTTCTGTGGGATTTTAGAAACTCACTCATTATTATTTTTTTAAAATTAAAACAATTTGATCCCAAATTATTTATAGACTATATTTACATTTGATTTGTGCTAATCTCACTCGACCTTAAAAAAACAGCACCTGTTTATATTTCATTTTCAAAAGTATACCGGAGTATATATGATTTTGATGCTTTATGCTGTATATTTTTTTCTAGAATTAATGAATATCTTGAAGTTGCCATTGAACTTAGCATAGATACCGATTTGCTGAATGATGATTCTAATCTGCTTCAAGGTTGGTTAATTATCTTAATACCTGTACTAATATCTCATCATAGGCCTAACTTACAAATCGAGATCATTAACATATTTGAAAGAATAATTGGATTAGTTTAGGATCTAGATGTTACTTACAATATTGTGTTTATCAAATTTGCAATTTTAAAATAATTTATTACAATTGAGAATCTTATTGACTGGAAACAATTTAGTTTCACCATGCTAGATACGTTGTTAAATTTTGCAACTGAATTACCAACTGATATAATGATATCTAAAATCGTTTCAGGTGTATATACAGCAATTTGTGAATTGATTGCAATCGATGATATCTATTTATCAAAAACTATGGGTGTAATTAAGGCAGTTCGTTTCTTTCAGATTGGATATTATTGATGAGGATGTCTTACTTAAATGCATATCTACCCGAATACAAGACATTCCAAAGGAAAATTACTGGAATCTAGTATTTTCAATATCCATATCACTCAATGACTCTTGTTCTTTCATAACTGATGATAAAATTAGTGGTTATGAGGGCAGTACCAAGATAATGTTACAAGCACTTTTTTTTTTTGGTAAAAGATGAAAATAATTATAATATACCCTCTGATACATTACATTTGATCTTTTCAATGCTTACAAACCAAACTGTTAAATTCAAAGAAGTTGATTTATATGAGAATTAAGATTCAGACTATGACCGATATCCAATTCATAATTTTTTAATATTAAACTCGGATTGTTTGATCAATCTTATCAAGTATTCAAACTTTGACTGTTTTTCTTATTTTGATGCAAACACGAACAAATTGGGGTCAGATATTTTGGTTGAAACAATTTCTGTATACTTTTTATTTAAGGTGATAGATGTTGTTATTTTCAATTTATGTCGTTTATTAACCTCATTATTTGAACTTCCTGTTGGTATCGATAGAGACATATTAAGCACCTTTATTAAACAATCTATAATTTTGATATGGATGATATTGGCATACAAAAAGATTCATTTTCAGCGGTGTCAAAATTATTACTTTCTCAACCCTCATATATTATTGATTTGATGAACACGTTTAATATAAAAGATATTCTTGCATTTTCTTTCCTTTTAGGTTTTTTTTTGGTGCCCATTGCTGGCGTGATGATTTTTCGGGGTATTTGTTTAGAGCACTAAGGGAAGTATTCAATATAGATAATGAAACTGCTAATGAATTAACTATTGATGTTATTGTGAGGATATTGCGCCAACCATTACAGCTGATGTAGCAATCATCAAAATACTTTTTTTCAAACGAATAGTATACTACAGCAGTGATGGTGATAGTGATATTGATAGTGATTATGATGAATGTAGTGATACTTTAAACACGTTGTTGTAAGTTGATTATCCAATGTGTAGTATCTATACTATATACGCCTATTGGAATGTACTATGTTATGTGTTAAATAACAGTATATAAAATACTAGAAACCTATAAAACAAAATAACTATTATGAAAGAGGAAATTCTCTTTCATTAATATAATCTAGTACTCAATAATCTTGAGTACATGTAAACCGATCTCAAGTCGGTAAATCCGACAAGTTCAGATTCACCAGATTTGAACCCAATAACAATTAACCGAACCTTCATTGTTTTATTTACATTTGCGGACATCTTCTGTGTAAATCCATTATTGTTGGGTAAGTACGATATCTCCATATAGTTTGACCCAATCACTTGAAAAGTTGACTTGGGAATTCTCCGATTTTAACATTAATGGATTGGTAGACGGTAAAGTTGAAACACCAAAATAAAAAACAAGAATCTATGTTATCACGTGCACTTATAGTCTCAGAGAATACCTTAATTTTGTAGCGTATGTAATCCCCTCTGTAGCTCAGTTGGAAGAGCGCGAGACTGTAATGGTAAACAAGACATCTTGAGGTCTCTGGTTCGATCCCGGACGGAGGGAGTTACAACAATTTCTACTAGCTTTGGTGGCCCAGCTGGTTAAGGCGTCAGTCTCATAATCTGAAGATCGCGAGTTCGAATCTCGCCTAGAGCATTAGAAATTGATTTTTTTTATATTTTTTTGTTTTTGGGTGGATAGAGTTACTTAAAAGGGAAGGATCTGATTTATTATTTTATAGCGTAATATTGCTAAATTTTGTAAAACCATACGTTAGCTGAAGTAAAAAATTGGTATCGATATATTATACAATGAATAAAATACATATGATAAAAAACACATGAAAAAAGCTACAGATTTAAATCCATCAAAGCAGTGCTTTGATTTTTAGGTGATATTGAAATATTTGTAGGGAAAGCTGAAGAATTTATTGGAGATAAGGGTAGATTAAATTGATTTTCACCATTATTTTTCTTAATTACAGATTTTAAATCATTTTTAAATTTCCCCAAGAATTCTAATGGAATTGGAGTTTGTAAATCATAAGTTTTAAAGGATAGTGAATATCTCTTGATGATACTATCATCTGGGGAACACTGTTTCCAAATGTTGGTATTTTCTTCTAAGCTTATTGAATCTAATTCATCAGTTGAAGTTAATAAAGAAGAAACGATTTTTTTGTTTTCCAAAAAATCGATATTACGTGTTAACGTTGTTGAGATATCAGGATCAGATTCAGAGGTATGATGATCCAAATCCAATTTTTGTAGGTCATTTTCGAGTTCTAAATCTAAAGCCAAAGCCAAATCCAAATCCAAATCCAAATCTAAGTCTAAGTCTAAGTCTAAATCGGAAGCTAGATCCAAGTTTGAATCTATTTCAACATTTGATAGTTCATAAACAACTTTATTTGAATCTGGTGATTGTTGTAAATCTATTGATTCTGAAATTGGGTGGATTTCTGAACTTTTCCTAGTGGATATTAAATCATCATTATCATTGTAAGTCATATGAGAAGTGTTCAAGCTTGAGTTGGAATCCAGTGAAGTATATTTATTTAAGATTGAAGAGGTTAAGGAATTTGTGGAAGTAGAACCCGGTCGTATTGGTACAGGTTGTTGAATAATTAAGGATTTATCTGTTATATTTGATTCTGCCAACGGATCCAAATCATGATCTAAATTATCATCCGATTCAACATGTAAGAAGGATTTCAGGGTGACTTGAGACGTGGAAGAAGTTGTTTGATGGGAATTATCTATTAGGGTACAAAATGGAGAATGTAGAGTGTAATCTATCAGTAAATCTATTGAAAATTTTGAAATTGGTTTAATAATTTTAGTGAAATTCGATAAGACATTGTCATCATTTGTATTCAAAGTTAATCTCCAGTATTTATTTGGTATTTGATTTTTGATTGGTATTATAAAAGTATTAATATTAATTTTGATAATTTGAGAAGATCTTAATATTGGATGTGTTAAAGACCCACAACTTAAATAATTTAGAGTATTGTTGATCTGGTAAATTTGGAATTTTCCCTGAGATATTACACTTGAAGGTTTATTTTTGATGATATGATGAATACTGGAAGAATTTGTCAAAGTTGTTGAATCTGAGGAATAGATTGAGTTTAAGGAATTGTAAGAAGTTGAGGAAGAAAGAGTAGTATTTGCGGGGTCCTTCACTGATTTATAGACTGAAATTTCTGATTCTTGTAATTCGAAGAGTACCTTTTTGTTATCTTTTTTCTTATTTGATGACTTATTGAAGTTATTATTATTATTATTATTATTATTATTATTATTATTATTATTATTAGTAGTTATAGAATCTATTTTATAATGCATTGGAGATTTTAACTTTTTCAACATCAGTTTTTTAAAGGGGTTTTTATGTTTTGAAGAATCCTTATCTCTATCTTTTGTTGAGTTTTCGTTATGTATTAGGGAAGTTGGGGAGAACATGATTGAATGGTTCAAAGGGAGAGGGCAATGATTGTTTGAGTTATTAAGATTTGACGAGGTTGTTATTGTTGAGGTACTTGTAGCTGAGATTGAGGGTAGCAGATAGGCCATTTTAGGGTGGCTAAGTGGCTGCCGATGGATTGATCAATAAGGCAGATTGGGAGAGTGCAAAGTGCAAAGTGCAAAGTGTAAAGTGTAAATTGTAAATTGTAAATTGTAAATTGTAACTGTAAGAAAAAGCTAGAAGCTAGAAATCTAATCGGGCGAGGAGTGCAGACGCCAATTGCGACTTTACCCTAGTATAGTAAATAAGTTCGCACTTTCCACACGTTTGTTTACGTTATGCCAGTTCTCAATTCTCAGTTCTATGAGCTGGCGGCTGGCAGGTTTGTTGTTTGTGATATTCCGTCTTCGGAGAATTGGATGCATGTTTTTTTTTTTTTGGCAGGCCGGTTTCTTGTATCTTCGTTTGCTAACCACACAACTAACATCTATATATATACATACATCTACGTATAAAACCCTTAAGGAATGGAACACTGCTACAAGGGTAGAATGTCGATTTCATCGGACATCTCCGATAGTTCTGACAGTTCTGACAGTATTAGTGATGTGATGTTTTTCCAAAGATCATATATAGTTGATAAAAACACACAGGAGAATAGCAGCAATGTGAATGTGAATATGTGTGATTCTACAACAATCAATACGATCAACAAATCCCATATATCGATCCACAGTTCGGGGAAATCTGCTAATCATTCTAGGGAATCATCACTGTCGTCATTAACGACCAACCTCTCGAAGAAACTATCAATCGGTACGAGATCGACGATTCCTGAATCTTTCAACAAGTTTTCCAGCAAGTTCAAAAGAAACAACTCGATATCATCGAGCAGCATCTTCACAAGGAAACCCTCCATTTCACACAAGACCCCATCGGGGGAGAGTCCTAGTTCCAGCGTCAATTCAGTGGAAGACTTATTGGACCTTGCCATCAGCTCGATCTCCCCAAATGGCAACAAGACGGTAACGACTCCGACGAGCAAGCTGTCCTTCTTTGGCAACTACAACCACAATGGCACCTCCAACGATCTACCACTGCCTAATCCACACAACTGCACCAGACACAGGGCCAACTCCACCCCACAACACCACCACCGTCAGCAGCAGCAGCAGCAGCAGCAGCAGCAGCCGCCGCCCCCGCTGCCACCGTCGTCGTCCGGACTCGTCCGTAAGGGCTCGCTCTCCGCCCGCCTCACAGGCCCCGCCCACGACATTGCCGACGAGTACTTCTCCAAGAACGGGCGGTCTCCCCAGCGGTCTCCCCAGCGGTCTTCCCAGCGGTCTCCCCAGCGGTCTCCCCAGCGGCCCGCCGCTACCGCCGCCACAGCCGCCGCTACTCACTACGTCCCGCTCTACCTCTCCGCCGCCTGCAACCCAACCACCGAGACTGACTCCACCACCACCATGTCCGCTGCCCACTCGCCGACGCGTCGTCTCCGCTCGCCGTGCCTGCCATGCCCGCCGTGCCCGCGCAGCCGCCGCACCAACACCGTCCCCGGCTGGTCGCTGAAGGACGGTCTCCTCGTCACGAACATGGACAGCTGACAAGAAGCTAATAGACTCGCAAATTGCGGAGGCCGGAGTGCGGAGTAGATCTCCTCGTCTCTCCGATAAGCCGCCGCCCATCACTGCTCCCCCATATATAACCCATAACCTGCCTTAACCTGCCTTAACCTGTCTTAACCGTTCTTCCATGTGAGGGTCATCCAATTAGATTCCATCTCCTCTACACCACTTCCTACTAATCTCTTAATCTCTTAATCTCTATAAATATATATATTCTACACATAACCCCCACCCATTTTGTAAAATATCTTTTTTTATTTTGATTTCTATATACATAAAAAAAACTCTATTAACATTAATCCCTATACTTTTTTTTTCTCAAAAAATTAAACAGCAATTTCATAACATATCAACAATGTCAACTTTCCAACATCAAAAAGAATTGAAAAAATTACCAATCCCTCCTCTTGAAGACACAATCAAGAGATACCTCGAATGTTTAAAACCGCTACAAACAAAGGATGAACATTCTAAAACAATCAAAGCATGTTCCCAATTTCTGCAAACAACCGGACCAGTCTTACAAGATCAACTTTTACAATATTCTAAAAATAGAGATTCATATATTGAACAATTTTGGTTTGATTCTTACCTTAATTATGATTCTCCAGTGGTTTTAAATTTAAACCCTTTTATCATGATTGAAGATGACCCAATTCCCGGTGATTGTAATTGGATTAATAGAGGTTCAGAATTGACAGTTTCAACTTTGAGATTTATTAACGCTTTAAGAAATCATACTTTACCTGTCGATTATCTTAAAGGTGGAGTACCTTTAGATATGGATCAATATTTAAAATTATTCGGTAGTGCTAGAATCCCAACTAATAATGGTTGTGTCTTACAAACTGATAAATATTCAAAACATATGGTTGTTATGGTTCATTCTCAATTTTATTGGTTTAACGTTTTAGATGATGCAAATAATTTGATTTTAAATGAGGATCAAATTAAGGTCAATTTGAAAACAATCATTGATGATTCAAATTCAATAGATTCAAAAGATATCGCAAAATCAAGTTTTGGTATTTTAACAACTGAAAATAGGAAAATTTGGTCAAATTTAAGAACAAAGTTAAATAGTGATAAAATCAATAAGGATATTTTGAAAACTATCGATTCCGCCTTGTTTATTTTGGTCTTAGATGATTTGATAATTGGTGAAAATACAGATAAAATGTCTCAAAATTTCCTCTGTGGTAAATCAATTTTAAAAGATGGTATCCAAATAGGTACTTGTACAAATCGTTGGTATGATAAATTACAATTGATTATTACAAAAGATGGTAAATCCGGTATAAATTTCGAACATACAGGTGTTGATGGTCATACTGTTTTAAGATTTGCAAGTGACATTTATACCGATTCAATCTTAAGATTTGCTAAAACAATTAATAAAGATTCTCCTTCAATTTGGAATGATTTAACATTAAAAGATGTTAAAAATGATCCACCAAGGAAATTAGAATGGAATTTGACCAATGATTTAAGTTTGGCTTTAAGATTTGCAGAGACTAGATTAAGTGATTTAATCAATCAAAATGAATTTTCAACTTTAAATTATAATAAATTCGGTATGGAAAGAATTAAAAAAATGGGTATGTCCCCAGATGCATTTGTTCAAATGAGTTTCCAATTAACCTATTATTCTTTGTATGGTAAAATAGAATGTACCTATGAACCTGCAATGACCAAAAAATTCTTACATGGTAGAACAGAGGCAATCAGATCCGTATCTGAGGAATCAAATGAATTTGTTACTAAATTTTTACAGACTGATGTAGATCCTAAGACTAAAATTGAATTACTAAAGAATGCCTGTAAAAAACATAGTGCACGTACAAGAGAATGCTCAAATGGATTAGGTCAGGATAGACATCTTTATGCTCTATTCTGCATTTGGAAAAGATATTTTGGTTCTGGTAATGATAATAACAATTCGACAACTTCCGATTCCGAAGATTATTCCTCAGATGATGATAATAGTACCATTGGTTTAAACAAGGTATCAGATGCTGATAAATTGACAGAAATTCCTTCTATTTTTGCAGATGAAGGTTGGGACAAACTGAATACTACCATCATTTCAACTTCAAATTGTGGTAATCCTTCTTTGAAAATCTTTGGTTTTGGCCCTGTTAGTGAAAACGGTTTCGGTATTGGTTATATCATCAAAGATCATAGAATCAGCTTTTGTGTAAGTTCAAAACATAGACAGACGGCAAGATTCACCACAAGTTTGAAAACAAGTATTGATTTGATTGAGAAAACTTTTAGGGAAGCATATGAAATTCCTTCTTCTCCTCCAACATCTTCCTCAGTTAATGGTACAAAAACAGATGAACTTGAAAAATTGTTGGGTGGATATCCATCATACTCCATTGATTCACATTCCGATGCAATTAAATCCAAGGATGAAGATGCTATTGAAAAGAAATTTTACACAAATAAGGAAATCGGTCGTAAATTGAGGTTTACCGAATACTAATTTTATTTCTATATTTGTTCTTTGTTACGTTTTGTTATTACTCACCAATTATTTTTTAGCTTATGATCTTTTATTTTTATTCTATCTTATTTATAATTTCAAATATCTTAAATATTACTTCCCTCACATTTGGAGATATCTACTTTTTAGTAAGTAGCTCAATTAATGGCATAGCCTTGGATTTTTGTTTCGCAAAAATTATATAACTAGCATCTGAAACTTACTCCTAAATTAGACCGTTTAACAAGACTCTCAAATAATGCCCAGTTAAACAAGTATGAATTTCCTACGAACCAATCGTCGATAATATTAAATTAAGGATACTGAGCCATGCCGATTCTTTGAAAGGCAAAAGGTAGAAAGTAAAATGTTCATTGCCCCATGTTCAGTGCCCAGTGCCCAGAGCTCAGCTTTGGTGCTTTTCTACCTTTTAGCCTTAATAAACGAATTTAAAGCTACAATTTACAAATTATCAAATACTTGTACTAGATACTGATGGATGAATAAAGATAACTAGAATCTACAATATACACCATTTTTGAATCCAAACGCACATCAACTATTACCATTTATTATCCAGATTATTCTGAATATTTTCAAAATTGATTAAACGGGCGTGTTAATTACTAAGAGAGTTCTTGCTATTTTAATCTATATGATCATTTTTCTAAATTTATGTATTTGCTATCCAAACCAATATTGCTTGTAAATCAAAACAGTATGACTATTTTATATATCATTTGGTGAGTGCTAAATGTAAATAAATTAATTAATTTCAAATTTTGACCAAGTATACCTTGACATCTATCATTTTCAAACACACTTATATATAATTAACAATTACAATTCATCATGAAACACATTTTTTAAAATCATGATCGACTCATGTTGAATTAATAGGTCACAAAATCTATCATTACCATTAATAATTGAACTTCCATTTCAATTCAATGAAAGTAAGTGTTTTAACAAAAAAAAGAGTGTGACACTTTACCCGCCGATTCCCTTCAAGATTCACTATTCTCATCTAATCCAACCTATTTGAAAATATTGAAAAACTGTAGTCCTTTTATTTTTCATGTTTTTGCAATTCTTCAGCAAGATCTTTAACCACATGTTGGTCAGGTGTATATAATTTCACAACCAAATATCTTCCATGATAATTAAATCCAGATAATTTCTCAACGGCCAAATGTGCCGCCTTTAAGGTCGTATAGACAACCATTGCCTGACCCTTTGTATCTAACTCATCTGTTGGTTTACCAATTCTGATTTCTTGAATATTTCCAAATTGCCCCATTAGCATAAATAAGTCATGAGGGTTATGGTTGAATGGAAGATTTTTCAAATGCACAATGGGGAATTGTTGTGTATATTGTGACATGTCGTAGTAACCGACGTTAATGTAGAGTAGTAATCCATCATTAGAGGGGTGAATGAGGAAGAAGACATTAGGTGAACCGTTAACTGTGGTGATTCGAATATTCATCAAAATTTAAAATTGCGGCTGTGAATCAATAATCAATCATTAAGGATTGGCGCTGATGATTTGAAACCAAAATTTCATGCTGGGAAACTACCTTAACTCGTACTTTTTCAAGTGTATCATTATTAGCCAAGATACTGAAACAAGAGACACCTATAATATGTCACGAATTGATGATTTTATAGATTCACAGAAAATCATTTACGAACTTAAACCTTCAAGAGAACGCCGAGTTCCCACTTCGCCAAATGGATGTAAGGAGGGTAAACAGTTAAATGATAATGAATTTGCCAAGATTGGTGAGATTCCATTTGTCAAATTATTAGGTGGCAAGGAACCATTGAGAAATGTGAAAATTAGACATGAACTATATAAGAAAAATTGGGAAAGACAAATGCATGCCATCGATGCCGTTTTATCGAAAACTGATCGATTCAAATTTAGATCATTACGAAATTTTTTAAGCGTTAAAAATGATGATCAGTTCGATGATAGATTAACTACCGCATTGTTAAATTTGGGGTCAAATATCAGTAATCATGATAGGTTATTGAATAACGTATGTAGGTATTTAAGAGAGGATGACGATATTTGCTTGGTTAGAATCAATCCTAATGTATGTTTTAATATTCAGAGAATAGTCAAAAGAATCGAAGATACCGTTGCATGCAAAGTACATGATATTGTTAGCGGAAATTCGAACAATAGAACAACGGGGAATAATAAGGATAAGAGGAGGAGAAGACAAATTAGTGATGTTGGAAATGGGGGAAGGAAACGGAGGAGAATTTTAGAGGAGAATGGCGATACAGTTATCAAGATCGAAGACGAAGAAGATGAAGATTATGAGAAAATTTTAAATGATGATATGGAGATGGACTCTGATAGTGACGATGAAATAGATTTAAATAAAGATTTTGATTTATTGCCTCGGAAAATTGAAAAGGATAAATACTTTGATTTAGAGGATTTGTTACAAGTTTTGAAGAAAGCGGATATTCGGATGGTGGTTTTGATTCAGAATGCTGATGCAATGAGTTCGAAATTAATTGAACAGACATTGATGGTGTTACATAGATATAATTTGATCTCTAAAGTCTATGCGATGATTGGGATATCGACACCGTTTATTATATTTCAAGAGAAAGTATCGAAATTGATGATTGGTAAACTAAAGACAAAGAATTTTGCAATTGATAACTCAAATGAAGCCATCAATCAGATCATGGAAGATTTGTTATTAAATATTAATGAAACTTATAATTCACTAATTTTTGACCCACAATTAGTTTTGAAATTTTTACACAAAAGAGATGTCATGAGTATTCAACAATTTAATAATTATATGAAATTAATTTATATGAGACATTACTTCAATCAACCATTGTCAGTTTTTTGGACAAATGATTTTAGTAAGATTGATTTGAACAGCATCTATTTTAAAATATTCAAAATTTTACCCTCTGTTATTGAGAATAGTTCAGATATGGATAAAAAATATTTAACCGGTATTATAGATAATGATGTTAAAGTAATTGGGGAGTTGTTGCGGATCAACTTGAATAAATTAATTAATTGGAGATTCAATTTCCGGAATTTAATTGATTTTTTGAATTTTGCACAAGCTTCAATATTGGACGATAAAATTTGGTTCAATAATTTAGAATTATTTCAATCGTTATTTGAAAAATATTACGAATTGCGAGATTCGAATGAGGTTTGGAATTTCAGGAAATCGGATAACAGGATCGATGCTGCAACATTGACAAATTTTATGAGTGAAATATGGAAGATGATGTTAGAGAAACCGATTGATGAAATGGAAACATTCTTTGAACAACTTTGTAATGATGAACAGTTTAATTTTATTACTAAACATGCGGAGTTTCCATCCCATATGATTAAAACGAAAACAGATGTGAAGATCCTCATCAAATCAATCCAAAATTCGTTAAGGGATCAAGTGAGAGAATTGGATTTAGATAGTCAGGCCTTTAGAGAAATATGTGTTGTACGAGATGATGTTGTTTTAAACATCCACGAAGCGTTTGAACCATGCCTTAGAGAAAACTCTTTGAGGAATTTAGATGAACCCGGTAAAGTATTGTTTAATTCAAGACATTGGGCTGACTCAACCAGTGGAAAGGAGGATGAAGAAAAAGACAATGAATTGAGAAAAATGGATAAGAAAATGTATTATATTATTGAGCCCATTTTATGTGAGATGTATCGAATATTCAAGGAAGCGGGTGTTGTTATCAATGTTTATGATTTTTACCAAGTTTTCAAAAACAGTATCATGAGTAAAGCCGAATTGGTCAATTTGATGAAGATCAAACTACGAGATTCAAAATTTACCGAAATTTACAAATCTAAAGAAATTGACACTTTGAGAAAGATTTTAGATGCTGTTAGTGAAGAACTAGAGAATGGAGAGGAGATAGAATGGGATAAATTAACTCTATCATGGTTTTTGAAAAGTGTCAGCGAGTTCCAAATCTTGGGATTGCTAAAGGAAGGAACGACGAAGAGTCAGAGTGTGGAAAAGGTGATTTGGAGGGGGATCTAGGCATTTAGAGTTTGTAGGCGTGGTTGCTCGTGTATGCAATGGTGTAATAAGTGATGCATTTGATATAATAATTAAAGTTTGAAGTATGTAAAGTTTAATAGATCTGTGTGTATAAAATGTAAACTTTGTAATAACCATTAAAGCAAGTCTTCAATTTAAAAGAACTTTGCAGTAGTTTTGACCTTGCTCTTTGTTGTTGAGGAAATTTGATGAAATATATTAGTTCTAAGAACCCTAGATCTTATGACAAGGTAAAGTTCTTATTGGAGAGACATAAATGGATGTCGCAAAGCGTGTACTATTTTTCAATATAATAATGTCCACTTTAAGCTGGCTGGCTAAGCGCGAGCAGTTCCCAGTTGGGTGAAAATTAGACATTTGGTAGTTCTCCAAATGCAGAGCGCAGGGCGTGCAGGTTGCGGAAATAAAGGCTTATACGAGGTATAGACATGATTAAAGGGTAATTTTATAAAAAAAAAACAAAAGTCAGTAAATTTATTAAAAAAGAATTGTATATATATTGAAAGTATTAATAATAATGATAATAATGATAATAATGATAATAATGATAATAATAATAATATATTAATTAAACAAAATAAAGAGAAGTTCTGTGTTTTTCGGGCAATGCTTTGAAAGAATGAGAAAATACCGAAGAAGCATTTTGAGTGAATAAATCTGGATCTACCAAACCAGCTGATAACGAAGATAAAAAGATATGATCATTAGAATTATTATTTTGTAGTCTATTTGACAAGTGTCCCTCATCTTTTTCATTGAAATAATCGTAATGTGTGTTTGTATTAGTCGTAATGTATAAACTTTTCCGATTGGTAATTTTCGGCTTATGTAATTTGAAGTTATCATCGTTCCCATCTTCTGTTTCAAATACATCAAATGCAGAAGTTTGGGAGGTTGCAGAAGGAGGATTTTCCTTACTATCATCACTTTTGGATTTCTCCAATTGTGTATTAAAAAAGATGAAATTGGATATTGAAACTATATGAGGTTTACCATTTGACAAATCCGGTTTAAACATATGTAGTTGGGGTAATGGAGAGGTACGTCTCTCTAAAGGATGTAAGCATCTCAGAGGAGATGGCGTATCGGATGCATATTTTTGTTGTTGAATGCTACCGTTACTTGAAGTTGAATGATTGCTTAAATTTGAGCGTAGAGTACTATTTGTAGTTGATGTTTTAATGGAAGATGATGCACTTATTGAATTTGATTTGTTTGGTGAATTTATGATTAATTTTCTTAAGGGGTGATTATTATTGTTCATGCTATTATTACTGCTGATATTGTTGTTATTACTATGTTTTTGCTTTGAGATACTATTAAATGACGTGGAAGATCTGATCGAAGAAGTTTGGGATTGGGGTATATAAGAAGTTTTTAATTTTGATTTCGTCCTTGACTGAATTACTGTAGATGTGGAAGAGGATGAAGAATTATTTAATTGAGAATTAAATGATTGGAAAGCTTCATTTAAAGTATTTGAATAATCCTTTGCATCTAATTTCAAATGTAATTTTAACATTTTTGGGGTTGATGCTGTGCTATAATTTAAGTCAGTGGGTTTAGAAAAATCTACAAATCCATCATATTCCTCCTCATCATCGTCACCAGCAGCAGTAGTAGTTTGAGTATTTTCATCATCTGAGTTGATACTATTGGTATTATTAAAAGTACTAAAGTCTATCAAGGAAGAAGCAGACCTTGTCTGTTTCATATGTAGTTTGTGCAGGCGGTTGTTACGTGAGGAAGGATCGTCGTTTTCCTTCTCTTTTTCATTTTGATCTCTAAAATTATTGTTGACATTTAAATCAGAGTATTTTCTCAAATCATTTTCAATTGAAGGGGCTATTAGAATGGAATGTCTCTTCCTTATTGGATTTCTAGTTCTCAATTTAGGATTATTTGAAAAGTGGGATAAATTACTAAACGTATCAGTTGAGGGTAATTTTGAAGAATTTTTGGTGGTGGTGGTAATGGTGGTGGTGGTGATAGGGGTGTTAGTAGTTGGGGATCTTGCGGTTAACATTGGGGAGGAAGTACCTGGATCTAAGGCTGATGTATGTTTTTTCCTTTTGGAAAAAGATTTCAGAGAATATAAGAGAGGTTTTTTAGAGGAAGGTATTGGAGAAGCAGGTGTAGAAGTAGAAACAGAGCAAGAGGAAGTGGAATTAGTGGTGGTGGAAGTAGGAGGGGAGGAAGAATGAAGCGAGGTCCTTTTTAATTCAATTGAGGACATGATGAAGCAGCATAGCAAAGAAGGAGATTGTTATTGTGTAGTGTGTATTTTGGGGGGGGATGTGATATAAGTGATAGAGGACTAAAAAGTGGCAGATTGTGACAGTTGTTTATAATTGTGGAAGAAAGGGGCAGTATAAGTGAATGTGGGAGTTTTAGTTGGAGAAAGTGGGTCCAGAGGCGTGCTAGCGCATTATTTAGCATTTAGTGCGGCAGGGCGGCTAAGTGCACGCGAATCTCTCGAATCTCTCGAATTTCTGTTGAGGCGGGAGCAGGTGAAGAAGAGGGCAAGGTTGCGGTAGAGGGACACGGGAGAGCTACTTCTTGCGTCCATACTACAACAACTACTACTACAACCACTACAACAACTACTACTACCACAACTACTAAACACAATGAAGATATTTTACATAGGGGTAGTGAGACCCTCTGCCGGCGACGCCAAGACCGCCTCCCTCTGCGAAGAGAAAGACCTCTCATCATTCTCCTTCTTCCAGAGAAGCTCCGTCTCACAATTCATGACCTTCTTTGCACAGACCATTGCGGAAAGAACATCTTCAGATCAAAGACAATCCATCGAAGAGGGTGAATATGTCGGACATGTATACGTGCGTCCAGAAGGTTTTGCCGGCGTGCTAATTACAGACAAGTCCTACCCAATAAGACCGGCATTTACGTTGCTCAACAAGATCTGTGAAGACTTCCTCACCCAACACTCCATCCAAGATATCAAGGCTCTCAATGCCCAGGATCAGGACGGTAACAACACCGCAATGCCTGAATTGGCCACCTATTTGGTTAAGTACCAGAATCCACACGAGGCGGACGCCCTCATGAAGGTCCAGCAGGAACTCGACGAGACCAAGATCATCCTCCAACAGTCCATCGAAAACGTCCTCCAACGTGGAGAGAAGCTAGACTCCCTTGTCGACAAATCGGAAGCCCTAACCTCCTCCTCCAAGACCTTCTACAAACAGGCAAAAAAGACAAACTCATGCTGCGTGCTTATGTAATAACGTTCTCTATAGCTTCCCGCTTTCCCATAATATTTCAGTCTTTAACGTCTTAGTAAGCGACTCCATTTTTTCCCTTTTTCAGTGGCAACGTTCTCAGCCGGGGAACCCCTCTTTTCTTTCTTCTCTTACTTTCCTAAAACTTATATAGATAACCCTTTCATACAGACATACAAACTCAGAACAAATTTTCCTACATTTATCATCATGTTCAGATTAGCTGCAAGAGCATTACCAAAATCTCGTCTTTTCACCAGATCCTTGTCTCAGACGGCAAGACGTCATACCGTTGAAAAATCCAATAGTTATGTTCCTTTAATCACCGTCGGTGCAAGTGCCATCACATCATACGGTATCTACTTCTATTTAGATTCTAAATCTAAAATTAAGAATGAAGAATCCATAGAAAAACCCGAATCTGAAAAACTCGAACAACAACCGGTTGAAGTTATCGAAATTGTCGAAGAAGTTATCGAAGAACCATTAGATGTTGCCGCTGCAGTTGTCTCCGACGAGGCCGCATTAGAGGAAGAAGCCGCTAGAGAAGGAGCATTTAATGAAGAAACAGGTGAAATCAATTGGGATTGTCCATGTTTAGGTGGTATGGCCGATGGACCATGTGGTGACGAATTTAAGGCAGCCTTCTCATGTTTTGTCTATTCAAAGGAGGAACCAAAGGGTATCGAATGTATCGAAAAATTCAAAGGTATGCAAGACTGTTTCAGAAAATACCCTGAAGTTTATTCAGAAGAATTAAGAGATGAAGAAGCTTTGCAAAATGAAGTCGTTCAAACTGAAAAGGCCGTCGAACAAGCAGTTATGAATAACGATATTATAGAATCCATAGATGAGGCAATTGTTGAAGCAAAGCAATTGGCTTACGATATTTATGGTAACGCACAAAAGAAAATCGAAGAATTTAACGATAAATCTAAAAAATAATCAATTTAAGAACAATGTAAAACTTTAGACATTCTATTTTCGTCCTCACACTCCTCTCCACATGTTATATAGTTGTATACAAATTAAAATAATACCGAATTAAAATATAATTGAATTCTCAATCTTTATTTATTATATGGATGTATCTCCTGTTCCCAATCGTTAATATAGAGCGGCCATCCATCTTTGGAATACATCACGTTTTTCTCAAAATACACATACCTTCTATTCCCAGATTGCGTTTCAAGTAAATAGTATTGCCTACCATCAACTTTCTTATACGGTTTGAAAATACCATTATTTTTACCAACAACCTCCTCCACAAGCCTTTTAATTCCACCCTTTAACTGTTTAAAGCCTTTACTAGGTTCATTATCTCCAACATACAAATACCCCCTCTTAGCATAATCTTCCATTGTTTCCAAACCTTCTGTATCTAAATATTCTTCATCTTTTTTAATCCTACATTTGAAAACATATGTTTTCCAATCCTTATCCCACTGATTTAGATAGTTCGCCACTTTTTTTCTTAGAATTTGTGGATTATGTTGAGCTTTTTCTAAGTGTAAACATTCAGCAACAGCTTCAATAACTTGTGTAAATCCAGGTCGTACGTTATCCATTAAATGTATCATCGAAAATAATGTTATACATCTTCTCAAAAATTCCCTTCTAATAGACATACCGTTGATAAGGAGACGGTAATATGATATCAAAAATGGTAACACAATTTCATTATGAATAACTTTTTTGAATCCGTCCAATTTAAAATCAATTATTCTGCAAACAAATAATGTGATTCTTGCTACAATATTGGGACTTAAAAAAATCGTTGGATTCTCTTTAAGATCCCATCTGTCTAAAATTCCACCTTTTCTAAATTCTTTCACACAATAAAATAAAAGTATTTTCTTCAATTGCGATTTATACTTTTCGTCTTGTTTAGTATTAAATACATCAATCCAGTAATAAAGTCCTACTTTCTTAAGATCGATACTAGTAATGTTTTCATTGATTAGTATGTATTGATAATATTTGAGAAATACTTTTTGTTTTAAAAGATCCGTTGCATCAGCTGTTGGATATAATCGAACCCATTCGAGTAAAACCAAAGATTTCTCTTTGAATGTGAAACCGCCATCTTCATATTTAATATTACCATCATTTTGTTTCTTATGTGCAAATTCTTTCAAATCCCAAGTTTCAATGTATTCCTCCAACTTTGGGACAATAAGTCTGGAAAAAATTAAAGAATTCAAAACTTCTTCTTTCATGATACCCGAATCTTTTAATTCCTCAAATATTCCTAAACCTAGATGTGTATTTTCAACATTCCAATTTGAATAAAATGTTGCCAACTTGATTAATATAGGTTTTAATATGGCAGTCCCAATAATTGAAAAATGAAATATACTGACATTCTCACTATCTTCATCACTAAAATATTCCATTCCAACATTTAAAATTCTAGAAATTTTTATATACTTCGAAGCAAAATCTAATAATTTACCAAATTCTGAAATATCCATAAAATGACATTGCTCAACAATACCTTGCCACCAATCAATCACTTTCGATCCTAATAATTTGCAGATCGTTTCTCTAATTTCAAAATTCACCTCAGACAGACCTTTTATTTTTAATACACTAGTTGATATTTGATTTTTCGTAAATTCCAAACTCAAATCACAATCTATTATAATCTCATAACATTTCATCAATACTTTTAAATCTTTTTCACAAACATTTTGAAATTGGCTAATATTGTTAATTTCAAATGATAAAAACTTAAGTTTCGGCAAATCAGCCTTTGCATCCTGTAAAGTTTCCCAAAGAATCTTTCTAATCTGTATATCGTAAGTGGAATTTTTATCTTCCTCATCCATCGAATCTGCCCACTCCATCAATTCCAATGGGATCTCAACATTCAAATCTTGTAATTCCCTAACTAGTTCATGCAACTCTGGCATATCATATTCTGATTTATAAATACCACTTTTCTCAAATCCAAGTGATTTTCTGTGGTTAGTAGTACCATCATTATCATCATTGACCATCTCAATATCTTCATCATTACTACTATTCCCACTAACGTCTTCACTATCACTCCAATCATCTTCTCCGACAATTATCGATTGCATCATGTTCATATTATTCTTACATTCATTACCAACCTTGATTCCCTCTCCACGTTTCCTTATTGATGGCATGATAGGTTCCACAATACCCCGGCCATCTTCACCGAGACCGGTTCCAGGTATATACCCCATCTTCATCATCAACGCTGCACCCTTACCATAAGTTTTAAGTAAGTCTTTCGACATTGTTGTTTATTTGATTGTATAAGTCCCTATCTACACGGGATCAATAATAATATAGTTCTAGACATCAAAAGCAGAGAAATGGTAAATTGTAAATGGTAAACTGTAATGCCTAAACTGCGGTCTAATACAATCAGTAAAAATCCTCCATTCACACAAAACGCAAGAAGTCTCGGATCTCGGTGGTAACGCGTCTAATAAAATTCGGAAACATGAATAGAGTTCGGTCTTCGCTGAAGTAATCCTTTAACTTATACGATTGTCTGTAATCTTTAGATTTCATCCAATCTATAACAGGCAAATTTGGACGTGCCTTTGATTTTTCCTTTACAAAAAAAGACATACCATCACAATCAAGCAATGCTATTGAAAAACATCTCATCGCAACTGAAATTATTCAAGCCTTCTTTTTCGAGAAGTTTATTATTTAATACTTGTCATCCTTCTCTAAAGAAAAATTATAGTACAAGTACCAGCATTACAGTTAAAGATCCAATCAAACAGTCTGAAATAAGATGGTTTTATGCTACTGATATTCCACTGACAAAACCGCATCATCCCGAATATAAACTTTTAAAAGGACCCACAAAATTCTTGCCGTTCACAAGAGATGATTCTGCTAAAATCGAGAAGAAGTTTCATATGTTTAATAATACCGATAAGAAAAATGCAAATTATCAGAATAGATTTGTTACTGTCAATGAGGATGGTTTATTTAATGTTGACTTAATGAACAAAACTATTACCCCAACTTATTGGCTCGGCTCCACTTATGAAGTTAGAAGAGGAGTTTGGTTTAATGATGCCAATCAACCGTTACCAGATCTGATAACGCAACAAATTGAAGATAAATATGCAAAATATCGACCAGATTATTTTTTGAGTAATTCAAGGAAAAAGGAAAACTATAAACTGCCGGCAGATCTACTCAAGTCCGAAAAGGAAGCATACGAAGTAAAGACAAACGATTTGGCTAATTATAGGAAATGGCCATACAAAGAATTCGATGATTTTACTGACGTTCCAAAAGTATTGCACTTCAAGTCAGATACTGAAGCTTTGTTGGTAAATAAAGGTCAATTATTACCACATTTTTTACTTGATAATTTTGGTGGTTATTCTAACTCAATTTTAGGAGTTTATGCAATTAAAAGAGGGTATACAAAATATGAAGCCGACGAAATACAAAATAAACAGGGTAAGACAGCAGATGACATTAATACCGGCGCATCCCCTAATTTGAGTAAGTTGCATGAAATTGAAAGTGAACAATACGCCAAAGAAGCTACTGAAAAGAATATTAAAGAAATCAAGACGTCAGATGACAGTGGTAGTAATGAAATCGGAAACTTTTTCGTGGAAACAAATAAAAAATTACAAAATTTTATGGAAACTGATTTTTCAAATGAAACTATTTCACCTGAAAATAGCCAAGATAGAGATGTGGATCATTTAATTTTATGTGTTCACGGTATTGGCCAATCATTGAGTACCAAATATACTACTGTTAATTTTGCTCATGATTGTAATCACTTAAGACAATTAGTTAAATCTGAATTTGTCAAAAAATCCAATAACTTTGTTCCCATGGCATATGATAATGAAATATTTGATAAAAATGATGCCAAATTAAGAAATTGCAAGGTTCAAATTTTACCTATTATTTGGAGATATGATATTGATTTTGGATTAGATCATCTTTATAACGAATTTACAAGGGATGGGTCATATAGACTACCTAAATTGGCAGATTTGAATGTCGAATCTGTTACTCCATTGAGAAATTTAACTGCTGATGTTTTACTTGACGTTTTATTATTTTACGAGCCAAGATTCAAAAGGGAAATTTTAGCAAGTGTAACCAAACAAGCAAATGATATTTATGATAAGTATTTAGAAAATCACCCAAATTTTAAAGGTAATGTTTCATTGATTGGCCACTCCCTCGGATCTGCAATATTTATGGATATCCTTTCCGGTCAACCAGATAAAATTCCTAGTGGTAAAGATTTCAATCCGAAAAAACATTTTAAATTTGAAGTAGAAAATTTCTTTGCATTAGGATCACCAAATGGTGTTTTTAAATTCCTTAGAAAAGAAAATGTTTACCCTAGAAAATTAAAAGATAAACTTGGATCTGAAACACCTGCAATTTATCCAAGGGTGAAAAACTTGTACAATATTTTTTATGCAACAGATTTAGTTGCGTACAGATTGGAACCATTGATTCATACCGATTTACGTAAAGTCAAACCAAAACAAATTAAACCGATTTATGAAGATAATATTTTCACCAGTAAAATAAAGGATTTTTCTAAAACACAATCCGAAACATTAGGGAACAAAGTTTTCAAAACTATTTTAGAGAACACACCAAGTTGGCAAGAACTTAGTAATGAAGTAATTGATAATAGCTTTAACGGAAAAGAAACAAAGCTACAATTAAGTGATTTTACAAAGGACGTTTTATTTGAACTGAATAAAAAACATGGTAGAATCGATTACGTGTTGCCACAAGGTATGTTTGAAATTGATATAATCAATGCAGTTGGTTCACATATACAGTATTTTGATGATTCCGATGTAGCTGATCTGTTGCTGAATGAGTTGTGGAGGAAACCGAAGGAGAAGAGGGAAGTTTTCGGAGTAGTAAAGGAGAAGGCCGAGCAAGAAGAAAAAAAACCCGCTGCTGAAAAGTAAACCCTCTTCTCTCTTCTGCGCCAAAAATTGGTGGTGGGTGAAAATTTTTTTTTTATAAAAGGAAGAAGGCCCGCTGTCAAATTTACACTTAACACCATTTTTTCTAGCTAAGATATCAAAAAATCCCATAAATTGACGTTGTTCAGGGCACATGCGATTTTAATAGAGAACAACTGCACGTCTAGGTGGATGTGAAACCTGACCAGGTGCAATACCAAGGCAGGTAGTGTTTTTTCTTTCTCTATAAGCACTAAGATTTAGTTTAACCGTATTTTAGAATGATGACGAATAGTTTGCTGTGCACCATTCTGAGTACTCTTTGTATGACAGATATCCAAACTTGTCTTAGACTGACCTAAACTCGGCTAAACTATCTTGATAATGTGTTGCTCGGCAGAACATGTAAAGCTTTGTAAATTGGATTAAAAAAATTGGTTTGCTTTTTTGGCATTTCAGTTGTGATATTGATTCACGTCTTTTCGCCTGTTCAATGCAGGTATGATAAACAATCAGCCAATCACATATAAACACTTGAAATACGATCTAGTGCCTAATCAATGCTTTAGAACTTCTAGAACTTAGAACCAGATTTCAGATCTGATGTTTCTGTGTTTTCTGGTAACACGTTTCTGCCTCTTTCCCGTTTCGGACGTAACTACGGTTTTTATGCTACGGAAATTTACAAATTCAAGATTTTTTTTCCAGTCCCAATTTTCTGTTTTCCTTTTTCTAGTGCATCACAGAACGAGATCCTAACTGTTATTATTATTATCAGGTAAAGCGGGGGTCCAGTCATGCGATAGAGATCTCTGAGTTGTATATTGTTCATACTCATGCAATTAATTAATCTCTTACATTGCTATTAAGTTTTTTTTTATGGATAGTTTACACCCATATATGAAAATAAACAAACTAACCATATAAGGTTGTAGATCCTGACTTTTGGCTTCCATGATCTAAATTCAATGTTTTGTCTTCTTATTATCATTACATTTTATTTGAAATAGATTCATCCCTTAAGCATTTAGAATGATGGATTCTGATACGTTTTGTAAACTAAACAATTTTACTTTTCCAAACAACGACGACACATATTTGATTGAGCAAAATAGAAATCAAAAAAATGTGACTCCAGTTTTATCATCTACAAAAACTTCCAATAGAGTTAAGTTAAACAAATTACATTCATCGAAAGTTCCAATATCGCCTAAAAATAGAACTAATGAATCCGTTAGCGATTCATTTGCAAAACCAAGAACTTCTGTTTCAACGCTAAGCAGTACTGAATCAACAAATTCATTTTCCCCTCCGAGAATAACTCCAAATTCTTCAGTACATTCAACAAAAATGGGCAGCCCAAAAAATAACTTTAAGAAACAACATTCAAGAAATTCGTCAATATCAATTCCATCTCCTGAAATCTCACCAATTGAAAATTCATTTAAACATCTTGACAGCATTTCTCTCAAACACACAGGCCACCATGATACCAATCATATCGATTTTAATGATACTGATGAAAATAAATATACAACTGGATACGATATGACATCTGCCATATCTAAAAAATCATTGTTAATACAAACCGATAGGCGTCTACAAAGTCTATCAATGTCAAATACATTGTTATCTGTAGATCCATCAGACTCTAATAACCACAAATATAATAAATTGACAGATAGCGGGGTTTCCGATGATAAAATCGATGAATTAATACAACAAAAGAGAGATTTAACTTTAATACCAAGAGTAACTTCTGAATATAATTATTCTGATAAAAAACCAGGGGGAAAAACCAAAAAGAAAGAAATAAGTGTGGAAGAGGAAGATTTTGAAGAAAATACAAATCCCCATGACAATTCTGTATTTGCTTTAGAATCTTTTAATATTGAAAATACAAAGATGAAGAAGTCTCCATCCAATAATTCAGCTCACAGTGACGGGTCAAGACGACCATCTGTCGTTTACATAGTATCCAGTCCAACAAACTTCAGGATGAATTTGGATGTGATTGATAATAGTTAATAATTGATAATGTAAAGTTAATAAATACAGAGAAAATTTAATTTCTAAACTTTGCGTTTGCGTTTGCGTTTGCGTTTGCTTTTGCTTTTGCCTTTTTTGTTTTATGCTTTCCACAATTCATTTATGGTCTTTATTTGGTTTTCAAGTTTACTTTTCGCCTTTTTATTTTTTTATAAGGTTAAATAATAAAACTAAAAATTAGAAGAAAATCAGTACTTCTCGTTAGCTAGATATTGATAGTTAGCAAAATAAAAGTTAATGGTTTTATGTTTGGAATGCAAATAACAAATAAAAATACAAAATTTTATCCCTTACAATGGACTTTCATATTGGTAGCCTAAAATTTATGATAAACTAGCTAAATATATTATAAAAATGTTTATGTAACAGAAAACTCAGTTATCAAGAGTTTCTTTTAAAGATTTTAATTGCTTTAAAACGGCAGACTTTGCAGTACCACCAGTTGCATCCCTTCTCTCAACTGATTGTTCAAAATTAAAAGTTTCAAAAACATCATTTTCGAATCTAACGTCAATATCTTTAAATTGTTGCAAAGTTAATTGATCAATACCAGTCAATTTATTATCTTCAGCGGCTCTGACACACTCACCTGAAATATGATGAGTCTCTCTAAATGGAACACCCTTTCTAACCAAATAATCAGCTAAATCAGTTGCCAACATATCCATACTTAATGAAGCTTTCATTTTTTCACTATTAGGTGTTAAAGTGGAAATAACACCAGTTGCAATTAATATTGAATGTTCCACGGTTAACATGGAATCAAATAATGGTTCTTTATCTTCTTGCATATCTTTGTTGTAAGTTGATGGAATGGACTTTAATGACATCATGAAACCGGCTAAACTACCAAAAACTCTACCAGACTTACCTCTTAATAATTCCAATGAGTCTGGGTTTTTCTTTTGTGGCATTAAGGAAGAACCGGTTGAGTATGCATCGGCCAATTGAATGAAACCAAATTCACCACTTGAGTATATAATTAGATCTTCTGAAAATCTGGAAATATGGTTCATGAATAATGATGACCAGAACATAGTTTCAACAACAAAATCTCTATCAGAAACAGCAGTTAATGAATTACCAATACATCCCGCAAAACCCAACTCATTTGCTAAAAATTCTCTATCAATTCCGTAAGGATGACCAGCTAATGCACCACAACCTAAAGGTGAAACGTTTAATCTTTCAATGATTTGATTCAATCTTTTGTAGTCTTCAGTAAAGTAAGTAGCGTACATACTAATCCAATGTGACCATCTAATTGGTTGTGCTCTTTGTAAATGTGTGTAACCTGGCATCAAATAATCAATTTCCTTTTCAGCTCTTTTAATCATGGTTTCAATAAAAGTTTTCAAATAGTTGGATAATTTCGTCAATTCATCCCTAACATATAATCTCATATCGGTTGCAACTTGATCATTTCTTGATCTACCGGTATGGACTTTACCTGAAATATTTTTACCAATTATTTCACCCAGTCTTCTTTCATTAGCGGTGTGAATATCTTCATCTCCATCCTTTTCAACAAAGGTATTAGTTTCCCATTCTTTATGAATGAGTGCTAAACCTCTATGAATTTCCTTTAACTCTTCAGAAGTAATAAGACCAAGTTTTTCCAATCCCATGGTATAAACTCTTGTACCTTCTAAATCTTGTGCAAACATCTTTTTATCATATGGTAATGATGCATTGTAAAGATTCATTAAAGGATCAGTGGCACCTGTAAATCTACCACCCCAAAGTTTTTGTTCTGCTGGTTGTTCTCCGGACATTATTGTTTATTTTTATCAAATATATTGTAGGTTTTTAAAATTTTTTTTGAAATCTAGAAAGAAGGACTTGCATTTATCTACTTCCAAATGTCGTTGAAAAAAATTGTGCCCAAGTTGTCGCTCTATGCTCTCAGGGCGCTCTGAGTCAGAGTCACAGATTGCACAATGCTCTGTTTTTTTTTGTTTTCTCATCTTCTCTGATAGGGAACATATTTCGGTTAAAAAATTATGTCCTTACAATAAACATCAAAACTTATTTACCGTCGATTTGTATTACTATTTTTTATTAAATTCTCACCTCTAATGAACTGCCGTTACCTTTACAAAAAACTCTCCTTTCCCCCTCTTTCCTCCCCTCTTAGGAAACGCCCCTCGGAGCTGCTAGTGCTGCACACGGCAACGAGATTAGCCACTAGCCACTAGCTCTATCCTGAAGCGCGCTAAAGAAGAGCGCGTTGCCCGATTGGGCAACTCAGGGGACACTTTATACTTTACTATTTTTCACTTTTCACCTCTTCATATCCCCGAATATTTAAGGACAACGTTGCTTGAACTCTCCGTTTTCAACTCCTTTAAAGCTTCAAATATCATTGTTGCCCAAAAATATCTGAAGAATAAGGCAAAAAAATCAGTAAACTACTTTACTGCAGTACATGTTTACCGTTTTGTCTAATTTTCGTGGTATAAGGCTAAAATACAAAATCATTTCAAATTTCAAGCTGCTCCATTAATACACAGGAAACCTTGCGCGTCGATCGACCCGTTGTTGCTTATACGACGGGAACGAACGATCTCTGTTTTTGGTATTGTACTGTGAACTGGATTGACACTAACACGTCGTTATGAACAAGATAATAAATCCCGTCTGTTAATCTTGGTGAAAAACTTTTATACAACCATGGCAACACCTTTAGAGTCAGTACTTTTGATCGGTGGTTCAGGATTTCTTGGACTTCATTTGATCCAACAATTCTGGGAAGAATCCCCACGTCCAAAAATTCATGTCTTTGATATACGTCCATTACCAGATAATATTTCTAAATATTTCACCTTCGACCCAGCTGAAATCACCACCCACGTTGGTGATTTAACCTCCGAAGATGATGTCAAAAAAGCAATAAAGTTATCGAATCCAACTGTGATAGTTCATTCTGCATCCCCAATTCATGGTTTAGGACAAGATATTTATGAAAAAGTCAATGTTCGTGGTACTGCAAATCTTATCAAATGTTCAAAAGAATTAGGCATCAAAGCCTTAGTTTATACTTCATCAGCTGGTGTTATTTTCAATGGTAACGATGTCCATAATGCAGATGAAACATGGCCAATTCCTGAAGTTCCAATGGACGGTTATAATGAAACAAAAGCAATTGCTGAAGAAATGGTTTTGAAAGCTAATTCACCCGAGGAAAACTTTTACACCGTTGCATTGAGACCTGCTGGTATTTTTGGTCCTGGTGATAGGCAACTAGTTCCAGGTTTAAGACAAGTGTTAGAAAGAGGACAGACAAAGTTTCAAGTCGGTGACAATAATAATTTATTCGATTGGACTTATGCTGGTAATGTTGCAGATTCTCATATTTTGGCGGCAAAGAAAATATTGGATCCTGGAACAGTGTCAACAGTTGGTGGTGAAAAATTCTTTATTACAAATGATACGCCTTCATATTTCTGGACTCTCGCTAGAACAGTATGGAAGGCTGATGGACATGTTGATAAATATAACATTGTTTTAAGTAGACCAGTTGCTATCTTTGTTGGTTACTTATCCGAATTTTTTTCTAAACTTTCCGGTAAAGAACCAGGTCTTACTCCATTCAGAGTCAAGATTGTTTGTGCATACAGATATCATAATATCACCAAAGCCAAAACAGTTTTAGGATACAAACCTAAAGTTGGTTTAGAACAAGGTATTAGATATACATTGGATTGGATGGATGAAACTAAAGCTCACTAACTTATTTATAGACTACACAACTTTTATAGCATTCCGCTTATTTATTTAACTATCTGATATACGTCGATAAATTGTTTCAGTAAAATAAGTTTTCTTATCAATCTTCCCCTCAAATCAGGCTCCAGTCGTCGTTAATTTGGATTGCATAATATACACTTCTTATCCGCATCATTTATCATGCCCATACTGTCAAGGCACTTCCGATGATAGGTATGTCTACACTGGAAGACGTATAATTCATTAACTTTGTCCACCGGATCAATTACATCTATAACATCATTAAACTGATCTTTTTCAAATTCTTTCAGTTTATAATTTCGCCATGATTCATAAACTCTATTCCCTATTTTACTACCCCATATCCTTTTACCACACGTTTCGCATTCAATATGCATCGGCGACCAACCTTTAACTTTTAAAGCCTCTAAAACCATTAAATTTTGAAATATATCTTCATCGACTAATGTTTGAATATATTTTAAAATTTCTTTATCGTTGTGATAGGATAAAAATATCTCTTTTAAAACCATATGAACATCACCTAATGTAGTTAGATGCACAGAAGAACCATCTAAAAATTTCTTAAAAATATCATTAAATGAACTAGAATCTTCATGCGATGCATTTATAACAAATGTAAACACAGACTGAACAACCCTTTTGTATAAATCGATAACTTTTGCATCGGCTAGCACAGTCGGATCCTTAGTCAGTGAAGTCAAAATACTAACAGAAGATTCTACAAGTTGTAATAGTAACGCCTCTTTCAACTGTAATCCATTATTTTCTTTTTCATATAAACGTTTATCTTTAGTAGATAATAAAGAAAATGCCTTGTTAAGACACGTCCATACTTTTGTTTCAGAAACAACATCGTAAACATCCCTACACATGCCATGGGCAGCCGTGGCCATAGTGTCACATATAACATCAATCGCCTTCTGATATTGAAATTTGATGATATACCACTTTATTAAAATATTAAACCCATCAGTCTCATCTGATTTTAAAACAGAGAGTATATCATCAGTTAATCTATCCAGACCCAGAACAAAATTTTCAATTTTTGCATCAATATTTTCTCCTTTACTCTCTAATACTGTACCATCATCGCCTTTTTCATTTTTTAATATCTGCTTTTGTTTGATTAAACTCTTAAGGTATTCAACTTTAAGATTTGTACTTATCATTCTACCACCTTGACTTTTACCCAAATTTTGAAAAGTAAAAATCTCCTTTAAAAACTCAAATTTAACTCGTTGATCTTCAAGATAAATAATGTTTGAATTTAACTCAGGACATTCTTTACAGAAGACTTGCGCTATACCCTTTGAGTCAGCTTTAACAATTAATTCAAAATTTGCTTGGATTAATTTAATAATTTCATTTCTTTCCGACAAACCTACTCGCCCAAATGCATCTTTAATGATTTCCGAAACGGGTTTAAAAAGATCAATATCTTTTACATTTGCTGTGACTTCTGCCTTAGATGCTTGTAATCTGACCCATAGCCTTATAACGTCAACATACATCTCCTCAACCTGGTAAATATACAGCAATACTTGATAATACCCTGCTTTATCAACTTGTGCAATAACCATATTAATATCCAAAGGTTTATAAACAGAAAGCAAACACTGTAATCCCAATTCACAATCTTGAATCAGTTCTGAAGTCACACTAGTATCTTCTTCTGTAAGGGTACTTGCTTTGCATAACAAAGATATCATTTCGTCAGATATACTATCTGCAAGCCTAATAAATTGTAAATATTTAGGGTAGTTTCTTGAAAGAAATATAGCCAGTCTTATACGATCCCAGGTTGAAAACTCAGCATGCGCATCATGAAATAAACCAAGTAAAACGTCTATAATATATTGTCTATTTACTCTTAATTGATACTTATTGTCAATTGCTGATCCTAAGGGTGCCATTTCATTATCATTTAGTAAGTCATCTTCAAAAGCTTCATTTAATGAAGTAAACATATTCTCGCTATCATATTTTAAGAGTGCATATAAATATGGAAATGCCGGTTCAAATTTGTAATTATCAACTATATGTATTTTAGGTGAGCCAACAGGCCATGAAATACTTGAACCATTAAATAAAAAATAGTAGATGTTTAATTTTGCAGATAAACAATATTCGTAGGGAAAAAGCTTATCTGTAGGATACTGACGACCAGTCAGCGTGTATGAAATATATGGGTACACGTAATTGATATCATTTTCAAGTTCCAATTTTTCCACTTCCGATAAACTATCACCTTCTTTATTGTACCTTTTAATCCTTATTATAGCTTCAATCAATGGTGTAAAATAATCATGTAAAAGAGTTGTCCAGATATAAGTCAACGTTTCATTTAAATGGTACTTTTTACAAAGTGTAACTGTTAAATCTATATCAAGTTGTTCAATATCAAGCAAACAAATAAGACGTTCTAAGGTATTTATATCCTTTTCATTAATATAATAGTTTACCATTGCTTTTAAAATAGTCGGAGAAAACGTTACTATTTCAGAAGAAAATATGGAATTTTCCAATACCTCAAAAAAGATATTTTCTGAATCAAATTCTAAAAGTTTCTCGTATATTAAATCATACATCTCCACTGGTGCATGTATGGTTAAACATGTTTGAATTAGAAGCGTTGTGGTTCTCTTAAAGTCATGAGTAGTATTCTCCAAACTTGAAACAAATACATACTTTAGGGAAGATTTAAAAATTTTGAATAAGTAATCCTTCATTAATTTATGTCGAATTTTGTTATCTTTGGGTAATTTTATTAACGCTAAATCATCACCTCCTATATATTGTCTTTTAGATTCTTCCACCGTTTCAAAATATTTACCTTCATTTAATAAGTCTAATAAAACATCCGCCCAATTGGTTAAATTTCCAACTGCAATTTCATTTTCTTGCAAAATAAATATATTGGATTTTAAAACAGTAATTGATCCCGAATATCCCTGTCCAATAAGACCAATTTTATTATTTGGAAAAAATAAAATACTTTTCAAATGTTTAAACATCATATCCTCTTCTTTCAAACATACTAAAGTATTTGCATCATAGAAGATAAGCTTTTGAGATATTGTTAGAGCTAACAATACTTTATTATTAAGCCAACGCAAAGTCACAATTGATTCTGAGCAGTGAACAAACCTTTTATTACATATACTAAGGGTATGAACTTCTTCAGCAATATCATTAATGACATATTCTGCGTGTATTTCAAGTACCGATAATGTATTAGACCATGAGTATGCTAACATGGGTAATGTCTCTGTTTTACCAGTTTCATCTATGGTTGAAGGATACCACGATACACTTCCTGACATTCCAATATTTTGATTGGAAATCTTGGGCTTGACTAGCGTGAAATATGTTTTAACTGTCGGAGTTAATGATACAATATCCATCGAGTGTGGCCTTATTATGGATACAAGATTCATATTATCAGTATATGAAACTTTAGATCCAATAGGAAGTAATTGATAATCTAAAATTGTATTTGAATAATCTATAGATTTCGATGCAATACTGTTTAGGTCATATGTGCCATTAATAATTTTTGAGCGACATGAATATCCAATTAAGGAACGACCCCCATTATGGTATATCAACATTCCGGTGTCATCAGAGGATACAAATCCGGTGTGTCTCGACCCCACAAATGAAATTTGCCGTATGGCCGAACCTTCCGTATGTGCAATATGATAATGGGTTCCATTATATTGAAGTTCGTGGAAAGTTATTGGATTAATAGAAATTATAGGATCGATTTTTTTTAAATCCCAAAGATTGATAAATCCATTAGAATACCCAGCGACCATATATGTAGAATCAATTGATAGGGAAAGAGCTGTTATTTTCGCCATAGGAAGTACATTGTCAGTTTTCACATTTAGTAAAAGAATCTGCTTAAAATTGAATAATAATATGTGGTTTTTGGAAGTGGCAATCGCTATATATTCTTCACTAATTGTAAGAAGAGTTGGCTCACCATATTCAGACTTAGAACTTGAGGAAAATATTTGTTCGGAAATTTTGGCCATTTTCATCCATTTTAGTTTAGCTAAGGTATAAACCTTATTGGTTAAAGAATTTATGGAATCAACAGAATCGGGTTCTGAAAAGTGAAGGGATTTTGTGGAAAAGTTATTCAATGATTTTGAAGGACTTAGTTGATGTTCCGATAATTTTGAACTGAGCCTTTGGTCAAAATTTCTGGTGGGAGAAGTCTGTTCATTGTCCGCTTTATCCGGTATCAAACCAGCCATTCTTTCAAAAACTGGATTTACTGATCTGGTATCTGGCGGTATGAATATCAGTAAAGAACACATTAACAAACGATCCTTAGTATCCTCAATATATGACTGATGGCTGGCGCAGAGGTTAATCTCGCAGCCTGGAGCATATGGTTTGACCGCGACAGGGGCGGTGCAACACTGATCGTTATGTTGAACAATTGAAGACACATCGATCTGAAATTGTCTGTTATGGGATTGCCATTGTATTAACCACTTACTCAGAGACTATACTAGAGGCAACTTAGAGGTCACGCAATGGATCCATGGAATGCAGTAAATGCTGCTACATCAGTCTTTTCTCTGAAAGATGTCACATATTCACAGGTCGTAGCGGCTCAAAAAGCTTTGAAACTGTTAGCAGATAATAAGGACACCGTCATGCCAATTGTTGAGCTATGTTATGCATGTACCACAAACGATGTATTTACAATCAAAGAGTTATTAACAGAGAACAAGAAATTATTGAATACTATTGACAGCAAGGGTTTAACCCCATTGATATATTCAGTTTGTTTCCATAACAAAGAATGCGTTGAGTTACTTTTAACATTCAACGTTGACTGTAATGAACCAGACACATTGGTAGGTTGGACTCCCGTTATGTGGGCAACTCATTTAGATTATGAAGACTTTATAGAAAGATTGGTTGCTTTTAATGCAGATCCAATGAAAAAAGTTGGCAAAAGTATGAAAAATGCATTAGATCTGATTAAACCAAATTCTAAAGCTGAAGAATATTATAAAATCCACGGCTATCTTAAGGATAAAACCTTATCAAACGGAAAGGACTTTTATCAAAATGATTCATTTTCTTCACAGAACAATTCATCCGTTTCATTGACCAATAATATCAATAATCTTTTTTTGCATAACAATGACCAAACTGAAAATAAATTTGTGAGTAATGAGGATGTCGTATTTGATAATAATTCCGATGCAACCGACTTCAATTTTAATATAGTTCAAAGTAAACAATACTTAAAATTTAATGATGATAGTATACGTGGGATCATGGACTATGTTTTCAAGTTACCTTCAAAGTATCATACCAAACCTCTCTATCCATCTGCCATTGTATTTCAATGTCTAAGATATGCTGAACATAAACTTGAAAGCGAAGGAATGGTTAAGAATTTTATGGATTTATATCTTACTAGAATTAGAAATATTACAGGTACCAAAAGTGGTATTGTCCAATTTTTTGGTGAAAAGGAAAGGAAGGAAAATGAGAAAAGGAAAAAAAAAGAAAAAGATACAACACCAGATCCACCCCCTGTTGATATTGTCACAATTAGTTACTGGATTTCTGCATTGAACCATTTATATTATTTTCTAATTAGGGACACAGCATGTAATTTTTTTGCCAAATATCCTTCATTATTACAAGATTTAATTTTGTGTTTACAATCTCTCATATCTAAATTAGCATTTACGCTAGATGCAAGGTTAGAACCACTTTTAGAACCATGCATTTTGGAATACAATAGCGTTCCAGATCTTGAAGTTTTTTACAAAAATGATTGGAAAATATTTAAAAATAAATCAAAGACCAATAAGAAAACGTCATATGAGGAAATTATTGACATGCTATACCCTCCATCTTATTCGGAACAAATGAAGCCATCTCCTCTAAGGGTAATTCAAACTTTGGGTGCATTACTCTATGTTTTAGAATTGTATTATGTTAACGATGTTATTAAACAACAATGCCTAAGTGCGGTCCTTTATTATATTGGAAGTAATCTATACAACAAGGTGATTTCCAACAAAAAGTACTGTTCCAGGGTAAAAGCTATGGAAGTCCGTTTAAATTTGTCGTATATTCAAGATTGGTTACGTGCTAACAATCTTCAACCATTTATCGATGAAGATTGCGATTTTTCAACAGTGTTAGGTTGGAAAGGTAACGGATTCCCTGATAGCATTATCAATAAACCCATTGGATATTTGACTAATGTGTGTAGATTTGATGGTAATGAAAGAAATCCAATAGACGGTACGTATTACTTGAATTCATTGTTTAAAATTGGACAATATTCCTTGCAACCTATTGTTGAATTAGCGGAATGGTTACAGGTATTGACAGGTATCACAGATTTAGAAGGATTGAAAGATATTATGACGAAATTTGAAGTTATTTCATCGTCCACTATGGTTCAGTGTATTAGAAATTATCATTATGAAGTTAATGAAAAGAAATTTTCCAAAAGTTTGAAAAAATGGCTAAAGGAAAATTCAAATAATGAAGGATCTGATATGCCACATAAAGGAATGTTTTATAAAGATGATAAAAAAATGGAAATGAATTCAGGTCAGGCATTTCCCGTTACATTGCCAACATTGGTACAATTATTACATCAATATGGTGCCGATTTCAAGCATGTTGATAATAGGAAATTGAAGGCATACCAACCTAACATTCTATTAGAGATACGTGACGATATTGAAACGATGGTTGATGAATATAATGGAGAACTTGAATATAATGATAGTCAGTGGAACAATGGTGATGACGATGATGTTGAAAAAGACTCCGACGAAGAAAATGTGATCAATACACAGGAAAATGCCACCAATACTTTAAATGAAAATTCGGGGGTGAACCCAGATTTGAGTGTCTGGAGCACCGAAAATGATACAAGTGGCCTTGGAGGTTCTATTGTTGCGGAAGGCCAAACTGGTACTGAAAGAGGAGGAAAGGAGACCAGTGACCTCTTCAAAGAGTTGAGTGTTCCTACAACTGTTGCCAGGAAGACATGGGAAGACGACAATCCTTGGGTGTGAGCCTGGGAGTAAACACTTGATGTATACATACATACAATCATATATAGATATATATTTAATGTTTATGATTTATGATTGATGGTTCAGCATATATATATATATAATCCATAATCCATAATCCATAATCCATAATCCATAATCCATAGTATATAATACTGCATGATGTATATTGGAAAAAAATACATTCCACTGTAGCTTGAAAAGTACATTTGCTCTGTTCTCTGTTTAAGCCTGCGTTTAGTCTTTGTGCAAGAAGAAACCAGAACAGAAAATCATCAACGTTTGTCAGAAATACACTACAATCAATACATCACTACACCAGGGATAGTGGGATGGTACTATGAGAAGGGTATCCACGCTAGAGTAGATGACTATGGGTTACGCCTCGTTCTCGGAGCTCACAAGGACAGGAGATGGTTGGATGACTGGTACTGCTTCCTAAACCACAGGCTTAGAACATTTGCCTGCCTCACACTTCTTTTTTCTATAGACTTCCCGACTATTGGGGGATCTGATGTAACGAATGTATAACTTCTAGATAATCGACATCTAGATAATCGACATCCACTAAAGACTTCCGACTCAATTCTAGCTGACGTAATCTGGCTGAGAATAACCAGGATTCTAACAACGACGGTATCAGCAAAGCGGGAAGCGTGAGCCGAGGGCTGCCACATGTGCCGTTTGCCGTGTGCCTGGCAGTTCAGTGTTGCAAATTGTAAGCTGATTGATGTTGTTGTGTTGTTATGTTCGTGGACGGTAGCGATGGCCTGCAGCCGTCTGTACAGAGGAACCCCGTACTGATGGAAGAGTGGAATTTGACTACGACAAGCGATAGCAACATACAAGACATGGAAGATAACCGATTGCGTCCAATGCACGATGATCCCAACCTGCTCACCCTCAAACCCTCCCGCTCCATTCCAACCGAAATAATATCCGGTTTAAACTTTGCCAATTTCAATCAGGACTATTCATGTATCTCCGTTGGTTATGAAAATGGATTCAGAATATACAACTGTGAACCCTTTACTCAATGTTATGAGCATCTGGATGGCTCAATTGGAATTGTTGAAATGTTATTCTGCTCTTCATTATTAGCAATAGTAGGAACTGGCGAACAGGCAGCATTATCTCCACGTCGGTTGAAAATAATTAACACTAAACGCCATACCACAATTTGTGAATTGACTTTCCCAACTTCCATTCTATCCATTAGAATGAATAGAGAGAGACTCATTGTTTTACTCGAAGAAATCATCTATATTTATGATATTACAAATATGAGATTGTTACATACTGTTGAAATACCATCCAATCCAACTGGATTAGTAGCACTCAGCTTAGACAGCGATAACAACTATTTGGCTTATCCATCCCCTCAAAAAGTTAGTAAAATTAATAGTAATGGCCCCCAACCTGGGATTGATGTTACTGGACTGAATGGTCAGCATCCCACATCAACTGGCGCTTTACATTCACAAAGTGGTGTTGGTTCATCACATGATGACTTATCAGGGACAAATGATGGCAACGTAACACAAAGTGTGCGTAATGGTGATGTTATTATTTTTGATTGTAAATCATTGCATCCTATTACTGTCATTGACGCACATAAAACTCAGTTAGCGGCTATGGCTTTTAGTCACGATGGTACGTTACTTGCTACTGCTAGCGATAAAGGTACAATTGTTCGTGTTTTTTCAGTTGAAAGAGGTGTGAAATTGTATCAATTTAGGAGAGGTACTTATAATACAAAAATATACTCACTCGCATTTAGTCCAAATAATATGTTTTTAGTGGCCAGTAGTGCAACAGGTACTGTGCACGTGTTTAGACTTGGTGAAGAGGAGGCGAAAAATACCATAATCAAAAGCAACGGATCATCAGGATGGTTAAACAGTAAAAAAAACGAAACTGATATAAATTTAGAGGTCGCCAGACAATCTGAATTGGATAAATTGATGAAAAGTCGCCAGGCAAAGATGAACTCGGAAGATAGTTTAGATTCAGACCATGAAAGTGGGAGTGAAGAAGCAACTGACCCCAGTCCTCCAGATTTTAATAATTTGACAATACATTCGGATTCCGAAGATGATATTGATGCATCAGATGATGAAGATGATGAAGATGCTAATGAAGACAATGATGAAGTTGACGCTAATAATCCAGAGAATAGGAATGAGGAATCACTTGAAGAAAACAACGGCGAGAACGAAGAAGAGTTTGAAAATGTTGATGTTTTACGACCTTTACCATCCGATATAAATAAAATAAATAATAACAACAGCACAACGAATTCCGGTGCAATCTCAATATTTTCATCATCATCCGGTGGTAGTTCTTCTGGGAAGGTACAGCCAATTGTGGACAAGAAGCGACGATCCGTAGCTAGAATGTTCCGCCGAACATCTCAAAGCCTAGGACGCAAGGCAGCGGAGAAAATGGGTACTTATTTACCTCCCAAATTTTCATCAATTTTAGAACCAAATAGGCATTTTGCATCTTTCAAAGTTCCTACAAATAAAGAAAACATGACCATTGTTGGTGTAATTGAAACTTCAGATAGTACGCTGGATGATGATATTTTTGGACAACCAACTACGACCTATAACCTGGACGATGCATCCAGTACACATAGTTTAAATAGTGGATTGAGCGCGGTTAGCCTGGGTAGCAGTAGGGGGAATGGTAGAAATAATAGTCGGGTGGTAAAGAAGAGGGCAATTCATATTTTAGTTGTTTCTGCCGATGGCACATTTTACACCTATGGCCTCAACTCGGAAAGAGGAGGGGATTGTGTTCTGTTAAGCCAGCATAGTCTTGTGGAGTAGTTTCAGAGGTGTATGTAGGTTTCTGTAACAATTTTCCCGTTATAAGTTTGAACATGTATATGTGTAACTCCCAGAGCCCGGAGCCCGGAGTAATGAGAATATAGAATATATCCAACGAATTTAACGTTTAACAGTTCGCAGTTCGTAGATTCTCGCCTGAGACCGGAAAAACTTTAATCACAGCCGTGGAAACTCGGAACGAGAGGAAAAATTGGTGAATGGAGCGACGCAACCAACAATCAGCGGTCTTCTGCTGGCTTGGAACCATCTCCTGTTCTTATGTAGTTAATTACAGAAATGAAAACACAATCAATCCTACTACACACACCTACAGAATAATTTAAATTAGAAAATCACATAATTCACGTTTGGTTTAACAACTTTCAATGGGAAAATCAAAGAAATCCAAATTGCCATTATTCGATATCAGAGTTCATTCTGTTGATAAAGATACGATCCTACTCAAAGGATCGCCATCAACGGCACCACCAACATTGCTTTCTGGTGTTATTGCTTTATCAGTAACTGAACCTTTTCAAATCAAAAAAATGAAATTAAAATTATACGCAACGTTATCCTTGCATTGGGATGACAAATATCACAATAATAAAGGGCAAAACTTTTCACATCCTTTTAAGTTCACCAAAATGGTTTATTGTTTTGATTGGGATCCTATTAATTTAGAAAAATTCCTAAATACACATAATCCTTTACAATCTTCCTTTGCAACTTCACGAAATACATCAACAAATAGTTTAGAAAATCTAACCAACAATGTCGGATTTACTTCAGGTACTTTGATCAGTTCGAATCCTGGTTCTTCCTCTAATTTACTGAGGGTAGGATCTACTACAACAATTCAATCAAGAGGTTCGACAACATCAATTTCAAAGATGCAATCACCATCTGAATCTCCCCTGTTGAGTGGTCATACACGAAACAAGTCTGCAACAAGCATATCTGCCATGAATTTATCATCGTTAACATCATTTGGTGGCGGTGGAGGAGGGAGTATATCAGGTCTCAGCGAATCGGTAACTCTGGAACCGGGAAATTATGAATTCCCATTTCAATTAATTTTAGATGGTTCAATTCCAGAAAGCATAGTTGACCATCCATGTTGTTCTTTAATTTATAGATTACAATGCTCCATTGAAAAGGGGAGATTTACCACTCCAATTTACAGTAGGAAATTATTACACGTTGTTAGGACTTTACCACCAGATAACCCAGAATTATCTGAAACTATTGCAGTTGAAAACACATGGCCAGAAAAAATTGATTATTCCATCAGTGTGCCAACAAAGGCCATAGCTATTGGTTCGACATGCCAAATTTTCATGAATATGTCTCCACTGTGTAAAGGATTAAGATTGGGTTCTATTAAAATCAAACTGATGGAATATGGCACTTTTTCAACGATAATGGGCCATCATTCATCTGAAAGGACATTGACTACGAAACATATTCCCAAGATCACACACAATGCCGATGGTATAGATATTTGGTCAGAAAATGCACCAATTGATGAAGATGGAGTGTTTTATAGAACAAACCATGTATCTCTCTCGAATGATAAATGGGATATAAAAACAACAATTCAATTGCCTCCAACTTTGGAATTAATGACCCAAGATTTAGACGTTTTAAATGTATGTAAAGTGAGACACAAACTGAAGTTTTCCGTTGGTTTGATTAACCCCGATGGACATGTAAGTGAATTGCGTGCGACGTTACCAATTACATTATTTGTCAGTCCATTTGTTCCAATTAAGGTTAAAACAATTGATAGTTATGAGGACCCTTTTTTACATTTAACAATAGATGATGTTACTCATCATACGGCAGATGAAAATATGCTTTTCCAACACGAAAACGTTGATTCCATAGAGATATATAACTCATTACACCAATCAGATTCTACTAGTAATGCAACATCTAATAATAATACTGGTCTTGTCCCAACCCCTAATGTTACTGCTCAAGATTTTATGGCTCCTCCTAAATATGATGATCGTATATACGACCGTGTATACGATTTGAATTCGGATGAAGATCCATTGAATGAACCGCCTTTGATTGATTCAGCACTAGCAAACGGTCCCGTGGTACCTACATCACCAACAAATCCAAATTACCAAACTGAGATTACTTCCAAGCATGAGGTTGGTACTGGATCTACAAACAGAGAAAGTAGTAGAAGCAATAGTGAAAGTTCACAGACCGATGAATCATTAGATGAAAATAATCTGGATCCATTTTCTAATGAAGGCTCTCCCAAAATTGATAGACAAGTACGAAAATATAAAAAGCCTATTTTCAGTATTGCTGGTGATGAGGACGAAGAGGAAAACTATAGAGATGGCACATTAGATCCATTTGCCAAGCCAAGTTCAAATACACACTTACCACCACCTGAATATCCAATACTTGCACAACGACGGAATGTCATATCTGGACCTGCATTTGAATCGGGGGAGAGAATGCCAATCAGTCGATTACCTTCATCTGTACATTTACAATCACCTGATGTAATGACCCCAGTACAACATTTATCAAGGGCAACATCATTTATTGCCGGGCTTGGAAGTGCACAACTTTCTACTACTGGTTTGTCAAGTTTAAATCACAGCAATAATAGTCATAGTACAACCAACATGGATGAGAAATTACTGAAGAAGATGGTCAATCCACCATCATATGAAGTTGCAATTCATTCAAGTGCAAGTATGAAAGATTTAACACCAGTTTATATTGATGATACCGATTTGAAATCGAACTTACATATTTTAGATTCAAGGTTGCGTAATTTGAGACTATCTAGATTAGATCAACAGAAACCACAATTAGCGAAATCATCCAAATCCACAACTTCACTTAATAAGGACCATTCTTCCAACCATTCACCACATCCACTGATGAAGAGATCAAGTTTTGGTTTTGGTATACTATCACATAGTGGACCATTACTCCACGCCCCACCACCTGGTACCCCACCAGCAATGACAAGGAATGTTTCATCGAACTCGCTCTTATCGAAGAGACTTATTAAACACAGCGGTAATTTAGATGATCAACATAGTCAACATAGTCTGCACAGTGTTAACATTAATATTAGTAATTCTCATTCACACAGCAATCATATTAGCAAATCTCCATCGGTAAGGTTTGATATTGGATCGCCAACTATGGGGAGTAGGAGTGTTGTTAGTACCCCTGGGGCAATGCCCGATAGTTACTTTTCACTGAATGATGTCGTTGATGGTAATGGTTATGACGATAGGAGTTTTACAACAACTACAATTACGGGGGCTATGAATATTAGTCAACCGAAAGCTGCTCATCTACCATTGGATAGTGCAAATCTTAGTTTCAACAGTATGATGAGTGATGAAAGTGGGAGTTCAACAATTGAAGGAAACGGTAAAAGTGTAAATATTGGAGTTCGTCATAATATGCTACGTTCACATTTCCATTGATGATGAAGTAAATTATGGAAGACATGCTATCCTTTTACTAGATTATGAGATTTTATACTCCAGAGTGTGAAGAGATTGAATTATTATCACATTCTTTCATTTATGTTTATAAAAATTATGTATTGATATAGTAAGTTTTTAATAATATCGTCATGAATATAAAAAAAGATAAATTTATAAAACAATTGTTGGAAGTCAAAAAAGAAAAACAAAAAAAAAATAATAAACACAATGGAATTCGTAACATGCTTGAGTTCGTTAATAATGCTAAATACTGAGATAACAATGTAAATGAATAAATAAATGAATGGATTAAATAAATGAAAAATTAATAATAACAAGGTGAAGTTATAAATTTTTTACATTACCCTTTAGAACTGTTGATGCTATGATATTTACCGCCGATTTTGCATCTATTGAAGCAGGGAGGCAAGAAGTGGTCCCACCATAGATATACCAAGAACTTATCGCGAGGGCAAGTAAAATGAAAGATAGATAACCTAATCTTATGAATAAATAAATTGGTAAATAGACAAAGACACTGAAGAATATATTCAAGATATGGAATACTACGGCAAATAAAACATCCATTGGATTATCGGTATTCCAATTTTCTAAATCTTTTGAATTAATCCCCTGATATACTTTTTCTTCTTTACATTTATGATGTTTATTGCGATTACTATTATGAGTACGTGAAGAATGTGAATGTCTTTTTGGAAGATGTGGTTGTGAGGTGGTTTTTGTATGCACGGACCTGGATTGACGATAAATGTTGTAGTTTAAACTGTGAGAACGATTCAAAGGTGTACTTTTAATTAGAGAGCTATTTGATTGTAAATATTGATTATTATAATCAGGAGAAGAGAGTGATAGTGCACTCTTGGAAAACCTATTTGGATAGATTGTATTAACTGAAGATAAATTAGAGGAAGTACTGAGGCCATTGTGAATGTTATGAGGAGGTATGAAAGTCAGATCATTATCTAGAATCATGGAATGAGGTCTTGAATTTGAATAAAGTGAAGAATCTGATACGACTCTCTTTGAATAGTTGTTTCTAGATTTGTTTAATTGATAAATTGAAAGATCAAAAGATTTTCTATTTGATGTTGTATTCAAGGTATTATAATTTGTACTTGCAGGTGAGGGAGAATTTAAATTCAGAGTAGAGGTAGATGGGGTACTTGATATGAAGACTTTGTTTGTTGGAGAAGTATTGTTTGAATTTGAAGTAGAGAGTTTAGGGACTTTGATTAAAGTACCGAGATTATCTATTGATCTACGACTATTATTATTATTGTAACTATAATTACCTTGGGAATAAATTGGAGTATGGAAAGTAAAATCTGAACGAGTTGAAGGGGATAAGTCAAAGGATACGGTATTTTTCGGAGAATAGACATCATCATTAAATAAGTTATTATGATGTTTGAGATATTTATTATGGTGATTTTGCAGATTCGAATGACGATTGAGATGATGATGAGAATAATAATTTGTGTCCTGAGATTGAAGTTGGTTATTATTATGATTTAATGAATCTGAACTTTTGTCATGCCTGGAAAGTCTTCTTTTAAGTTTTTGAGATTTTTTTCTGATGAGAGTTATTGGGCCGGTCATGATTTTGGAAAAGGGGATAGTATGTGATGATTATTATAACCTATTTTGCATGAAGATTAGTCATACAAAAGATGATAATAATTTATATATATATATATAAAGCCAGATGATTGGAAAAGAAAAAAAATAGAGATAGATGAGCAGGAGGAAGATAGTGTAGATGTTGTACTGGAAGTATGAAGTATGAAGGAAAATCCCGAAGTGTTATAGTGGAACGTATTGGGATGAAAGTTGAAAAGTAGAGACTAGAGTTCTATACGACGAAGCTAAAAATTTACACCCTTGAATCGTGAACCATCAAGGAAGCCAGCTGGAAATTGTGGAAGCGGAACTGAAACTAGAGCTGAAACGGAAAGGGAACGGAAACAAAAATACAAAAAACGAAAAAACGCAAAAAAAAGCGACACGTTATTGTTGTTTGTTGTTTGCTGAATGTAGACAGGAAAAACAAAAAATAGCCTATTAAGTGACGCGCGGTCAGCGCGGGAAATAATATTAATACTGGAAATCCGGGAGACTGGGGGGGACTGCGCCGAGCCCCCCGGGTTATTACCCCCCTTTTTACTCTTTTTCGTTAGGGTCTCACACATTGCCAAATACGGAATGTGATGGCTTTTTCGACATGAAAGTACTCCTCGCCGAAGAGGGAAATTCAATTTCGATTTGTCGAATTATCAAAGCTCAGCACTGAGCACTGGACACTGGACTCTCGCAGCTGAATCTGTATGTATTATTACTCTTTGTCCCTCTTTTGCCCTTTGGCATTGCCCCCTTTTTCTTTGAAACCCTCAAACCTCCCTCCCGTTTAGTTCTCTAATCATACAAATAGCCATCAATCCCTTCGAGATGGACGGCAACTCTCTCATAATCTCCTCGGCAGAAAGTTCAGGTGCAAACCAGCTTGCTACTAACCAAAATACAAACAATAATCCTCTAAGTGCTCGTACTTATCCATCCAGTAGTAGCTATGAGCATTTTAAATCCTTAAATCCTAATAATAGCAATAGCATCAATACCACAGCTTCAATTCCAAATAACATTTCTCATAGTACTCCATCTATATCATCTCCTCTAATCAATCCAAATAGTAACACTTCTTATAATATGGATATTTGGAATTCTTCATCTGCTTTGGCAAATGAATCGGTTTATTCATCATTAAATCATGATAATAGTATTAATAATACCAATAATACCAATAATACTAATCACGCCAATAATTCTAATAATAATCCCGCCAATGCTTCTCCAAATAATAACAATATTTTGAACAGTATGAATTCTTTAAATTCTCTTAATCATTTGAACAATATGAATTCTTTAAATCCAATCAACTCTTTAAATAATCTCAATAATATCAATAACATTAACAAATCAAGTTTTTCAAATGTTGAAATGGATCCTTTATCCTATCAAATGTTACAATTATCAACAAAAGATTCTTCTTTATCCCAATTAGCAACTCCTTCATTGATCCAAAATACTTATTTTGCTAATTCAAATGTTAACTATAGTCGCCAATTAAAGGATAATAATACAAATAAGAATCAATTGTTTAATAATCCTAACAATGAAAATTTGAATAATAATAATAATAATAATAATAATAATAATAATAATAATAATAATAACACTAATAGTACAAACAATAACAATGGTAACCATTCTTATAGTAATTATTTACTTCAACAGCAAAAATTACAACAACATCAGAATAATTATCAAAATCAATTTACTAATCTTACTACTACTACTACTACTAATAATAATAATTATAAACTTTCTAAACAACAAATTCAAAATTCAACCCAACAATCGAATTTGAATATGTATCATACTAATAATAATGATCAAAATAGACAAAATATTAACAACAATAACTCTTACGCCTATAATTCTTCCTCTTATAATAACAGCACTGATAATGGTAATAAAGTTTACAATAATTATAACCACGATTCAAGAGTATTAAAATCAAACCAATCAACCCAATCAAAATTGAGTGATATTGACCCTTCCGAGATTGAAACTTATAAAACTAAAATTCAACTCAAAGACATTATTATTTCAAAGCTTGAATTAGAGTTGGAAAAGTTGAAAGATTTTCAAAATACAATTTTAAAAACTCAAAATGAATCAAATTCAAATTTTGAAATCCCTAAAAACCATGAACAATTATATCATAAATTGGTTGAAAAAGTTAAATCAACAGAGGCAGAATTAGAAGATACAAAAACAAGACTGGAATCTTTAATTACTGCTGTTTCAATGAATAATTCAAATTCTTCAACTTACAAAAATGGTAGATACGATGAAGAAGAAATTTCTCATAAAATTATCTCAAAGTTGAAAATGTTGACAGAAGAAAATGACGAATTGTCAAGAATGGTTAGTTATGGTAAATCAAAAGAGAAAGATATTGAAATAGCTCTATTAAGAAAACAAAATAATGATTTATTAGAAAAAGTTTCAAAATTAGAAGCGAAATTGAATGATAAAAAATAAATTAAATTAGAATCATTGCTTCACTTTTGGTTAAACTCTTTTCCTTCACCATATTTTGTTTCTTTCTCCCCTATGTTTACAAAGTTCTTTTTGATTTATCATAATTAGTCAATTCCCCACCCTAAGATTTATTTTGTTGACATTTTCCTTTGTTTTGTTTTTATGTCCTTTCTCTATCCTTATCAAATACCAAAGCTTTACGTTACGTTACGCTACGCTACTTGAATTTTTGAAGTTAGTTTAATTTCAAAAAAATTAATTTAAAGCTCTCCAGCTTTTTGCTTTAGTTCCAATTTGATTTTTTTTCTATTTATATTTAATAACACCCTACTTCCACTTTTGTTTGTGAAAAAAAAAATAAAAAAATAATTTGCTTGAACTTTTTGTTTTTTTATATATCGTATATAAACTAGTATTATTGCTTAATAACAACATCTTTGTCAATATCTCTCCATCTATCATCAATATCTAATTATACATCTACTATCCTCATACATCATATGAACTCAATTAACTCTTTGATAAACATATAAATATCCACTTGTTTCAATCTCCTTCATATTCGAGGAAACAGCCAAAACAACCTTTTCATCGTTAAACAAAACCCATTCTTTTTCACTTCCCTCCTTAACCTGTTTCTTGATGAAGGCAACATAATGTCCAGAATGAACAGATGTACCCTTATGACAGATAACTCCAAGTAATTCATAATCTCCATTACTGTCAACACCTTCAAATTTTTTCATCAATATTTCCGGATCATCACAATTACCATTATCTTCAACTTCTTCAATAATCCCATCGTCATCGGGATTATTAAACAACCACTCCACAGCAGCCTCAATGTTGCCATTGTTTAAAATGAGCGCTTTCTTGGAAATCTGTTCCTCAAATCCCATATTCGCCAACGATTCAATCTTATCTGAATCAACATTACTCTCATTCGCATTACCACTACCTTCAGTAATTTTGAAAGGTTCATCAATGCTTGGATCTTCAATATTTTCAAATAACCATGACATCGCAGCCTCTGCACCTGAATTACCAGTAGCATGTAATGCATGTTTGGCACGGTTTTCGGTAAACCCCATCTCAAGTAATGAATTCATTGCTTGCTGGTCAAAGTTAGGTTCGTTAGAATAATTACTATCATCATCATCATCAGGCAACTCCTCTTCTCCAGGCATTAACCCCTCACCAAAATACGATTTAACGTTTAATTTCTCCTCAAATTTGAGAGGAGCAGTAACCTTTGTTGGGACCCAATTATCAAGAACAATACGCTGTGGATTGATAACAAGATATTTGGGCATACTCTTCAATCCTTCCTGTTTACTGGCAAGTTTATATCCACATTTAGGACATGTATAATTAAACGACTCTGCCAAACGCCATTTTCTTAAACTATCTTCAATTGAAGTTTCCCTGTAAATCTTATTACCCTCAGCATCCTTTTCAAGCAATTCCACATCAATTGGAACACTTAGAACATCAGTGATTTCCTTTTTAATTCTAACACTTTTACAACCTAAACATTGAATTTTATTTTCGGAAACAAACTTCAACGCCTCAGTTGGAGACCCCTCTAACTGTCCATAAACTTTTTTCTTTTCTAATTTATCAACCAAATAACACCAAAATTCAAATGCATCTTGTTGCAACATAGTACTAAATTCTGGATGTCCTTCACCAATTAATGTTTTAAACCCAGATGGCCTAATACCACGTTGATATTTAATCGTTTCCGTGGTAGTTTCATCGGGGATCGAATATCTACCGGATAATAAACCATCACCCAATTTAAACATCTGTGTTTCCAAATCTTCATATGGTTTCAAATTTCCCAAAATTTTATCCAATGGCATACCATTTGGATTATGATACGCTCTTTGAAATGGTTCAATACTGAATAGTACTTGCAATACAGACGCCAGATAACAGGAATTACCCAAATTTTTAAATCCAGTTAACCCTTTACCAAACACCGGCTTCAACTCTTCATCTCCATCACCCACCATTTTAAAATCCCACTGAATATTTTGTTCAATTTGTAATTCCGTTAATGATTTCTCAGTCCTAACAACATTCGTAATGTCGATACCATAAGTCTTTAAATATTTATCCAAATTTGGAATCTTAACCTCTTCATCATCTGCATAGGAATAACAGTCCGCAATATCTGCTGATAATGAACCCAATTTAACAGCAATGGGATGATCTGGGTTTTCTCTATAATGCTGTAGTGCATGTGAATTACCGGGAACACCACCAAATTGACTTCTACCACAACCTACATAACCACAGTGTAAACAAATCCACAAATTTTCAGTCAAGTCACAACTGTTACATTTTTTCAAGTCTAAATTCGGTAGTGGTGTTTGAACTATATCTAACGAATACGTTTTGATTTCCTGTTCCCAGGACATAATTTCCTCCTTCTTTTCAGACGAAGTGGCCCTTATAATACCTTCAACTGCTTGTATAACTTTCAGAGGGAGATCATTATTTGGATATTCAATCGTTTTGTCCAATTTGGGGAAATACAAGGAATACTTGCTATCGAACAATTCATCCTCCAAAGTTTCTTTCACCTCAAGTTTGATCATCTTATGTGGCTGTTCTTCCTCTTTTCTCACTTTTCTCACTTTCCTGTAATTGAGGTAAACATCATGATTGTAGAATTCACTATGCATTTGCGTGTATTGTAATGCATCCCTGGAAAAAGCCTGATGACATGTCAAACAGATATCTATACCAAGTGGATCTAACGCCGTATCAAATGAAAACATACAGTCATCTTTGAAAACTTTAGATGACAAAGTTGGAACAACTATAGACGAGAGATCAATATCTAAACCTTCAAGCATTATTACCTTATACCAAGTACCGACCTTTTTGTTTAAATCATAGGCTCCCAAGGAGAGAAGTACATGAAGGCGATAATTCACAAAAATGGCACTCGGTTTTCTTTACTCCCCCGGGTCCCGGGCCTCGCGTGTCTCGGCTACGCTTTGAAAATTAAGCTTACGCATTACGGTCATTTAAGTATTAAAGTTTTACAAAACGGAATCTTTAACTGTCATTAACAAATACTCTTAGAAAATTTCTATTATTTCCAAATCATCATCCGAATCAGAGTGCTCAACATCTTTAGGGTCTCTCCACATTTCACTATCGTCCGTACTTTCCGCAAGATATGCTTCACCTTTGTATTCAGGAGGCAATAGACAGCTATCATTTGCATCTGATTTTTCTGTATCTGGATTTTCAAACTCTTCCTTCACTGAAAGATTTCTAGGTTTTATATCTTCCATTTTTACTTGATATTGCTGGTTAAACGCAGGACCAACGGGAATGGTGCTACCATAGTACACGCCCGATGGTTGACCGAGTATCACTGCGGCAGGAATCCGACTATCATAAACCTCATATTGTTTTCCATTAATAATTTCAATGGTTGGAAATGGAATTCCCGTTGGTGGTATTCTATAATCGTCAATTATAGTGGTGCTTTTTGAAGTGAATTTTTCTCTTTTAAGAACAATATCTTTTATTCTATTGACGACTGGCGTGGACTGTTCACTTTTTATAGTTTCAATATCTGAATAATCAACCTTCATATCCGTTTTGTCGTCATCTGAATCCATCGTCAAATCAACAAACGTGTGGATTACTTCTTTATCGGTTCTGGAATTTTGCACAGCTTGATCCAAAATACTACCTTCTTTCTTAACTTTTTTAATGCCCATTTCAAGACCCTCTTTATGTAATAATTTTTCAATGGTACCAGTAGTAGAAAATGTATCGTCCAAGGAATAAACTTCCTTATTAATTGTTTTGGAATTTTTCAAAATTTCTTTCTTCTTCTTCTTTTCTTTCTCTTCTTCCATATCAAACAGTTTTTGAATAGTTCCTGTCGAGGAAAACGAATCATCCGCAGACGTAATCGTATTATTGGGTTCATCAGGGACAGTTGGAAGTTTTGTCATCCTATCCAAGCTACTCTCCCCTCTTACAACTGTACGAGAGTCTTTTTGAAACTCTTTACGCGGGGCAAAAATACTACTGAGATTATTTGACTCATTTAGGTTGCTTAGATCACTGATATCATTTATTTCATGACTGGATCTGTCCAAAATACCGTTCCTATCTGTGTGATTGTTAGATGTCTCCATCGATATAGCATCGAAAAATCCATTAGCTGATTTCTGAGTCGATTCTTGATAAAATTTCTCAAAATTTTCACTATTAAAATTATCCAATATATTATCACTGTCAATTTTATCCCGATCAATTGCATCTGTATGCTCCTCGACACTCATCAAATCACCTAAAAGGTTTGATTTATCAAAAATTTCAGACTTGTTAATTTCATGATCTACGTCAACTTCAATATACGAATTACCCACGTAATCCGAGGTTTTTAAAACTTTAGAGACCTCTGCATCATCTTCAAATGGTTCAGCCAACACAGGATTGAGCTTAGCAGGAGATTCAGTTTTACTTGTTATTTTATGTTTTTTCCTAGGCGAATTTTCTATGTCGTCACTTTGGAAATCATAAGCTGTTCTTTTATTCCCAATACAGCTAATACTGGCGCCTGACATATTCAAAATAGATGATGCCGTTTTTGAATGTATTGTAATAGGAGATTTTTTAGAACCCGAGAAAGAATCAAGTGTTGTCCTCTGTGAAGTTGGTGTTTTCCTTTTACCTTTAGCTTTTGAGTTGGGTGTTTGTGGAATATAACTTTCAATCAATCTTGTGCCATTTTCATCTATATTTAAGATATCGACCGCAAGTGATTTAGTAATTGGTTTCTCTTCTATTTCATTTAAGTTTTCATCTGTCGCTTTTGCACTCAAGTGTAACAATCTTCTAAACATTTCACGTGCCTTAAATTTAATTGGATAACAAAGTTGTTCATACACTTCTCCTTCAAAAACAAATTCTTTATTTTCAGGTTTTCCAACTTTAAAATCCGATTCTTGTAATTCTAATTCGTTAGCGTTAACTATGGCCCGCCATAAATAACAAGTACCCAACGAATCGGCTAAAAATTCCATATCTCTTTTGGAATTCTTTCCAATCTGTGTCCAAGTTAAAATTGTATCATATTTCAAACTATCAAACCATCGGTAGGGCGTATATGATATGGTTTCTGTATCAATAGGGCCATGTTTCGTAAACGTTGTCGTTCCTAACGATTTTTTTAAATCATTCCCGCGATATACAATATGTTCATTTTTATTGAACTGTTTTATACTCAAAGGCTGTGGTAGTTTAGGCAAACAACATTTGACTTGCAATTTCCCAGAAAGCTCGTTTAAGTTTGTTTCGTACGACTCAAACTTAAATAAGTATTTTGAAAAATGAGGATAAAAGTGGCTAGCAATAATAGCGTCATGCGGTAATATGATATCTGCGTTGTGTGCTTGATTGAAATATGCACGAGCATTCAGTTTGATATGGTCAGCCAAATCATTTTTGTATTTTTCTAAAAGTTTCAGCCTCTGTTTATAAGAATGTGGAAGTTTACCTCGGATATAATCATCTAAGTTGGTACCAACATAAATGTTTTTAAATTCTTGTACAGGGTTGAAATCATCATTCATTTTCTTCTTATTGGTAGCTAAGGAAAATGCCTTTTTTATACCCATCCCCCTAATACCCTTTGAATAATCATCACCTTGACAACAGGCTATGTACATGATTTTATCCGTGTCAAGACCAATGCGATTAAGTAAAGTAATATCAACAGGGGTTACAAAAAACTCTTTACTAGTCTTAGTCCCTTTTTTATTTCCAGTACTTGGTTTATCTTGGGCATATTTTGAAAAATTTCGTAGTATAATTGTAGCACCATACGCAAAAGCATCCGCATCATTTGTAATAATTGCATCAATTATTCCTGCTTGATTTAACCTAGCAAGTTCAATTTCACCATCACCTGGTGCATGGATATAACTGATATTCCATGCATTTAATAATTCAATTAAGGCACTAGCAAATTTGCCAGCCATTATATGATTATCATTTTTAATAATTTCTAAATCCATAGCATATTTAGTCTCAAAAATAATGTCATGATTGTATTCAAATTCCCTTTTCCATCTAAGTTTATCCATTTTGACTTTACCATCGAAAACAATGACAAAGTTTAAAGGTAGTGAGATTAAATATCTTATTTTACTTGCAATACCCGATATCACAACTTTAATTGAGGCATCTTCATCGGGTAATTTTCTTGTGTCGGCATGACTTAAATGTTCCGAAATCCATTGAAATATATCAATACCAACGGTTAAAAATCGGCGATGTTTGCAAAAGTGTCCCGTAGCATAATCGGGAAGTGATACTCTACGTCTTGCCAGGTCTTGTTCACCGTACCTTTCTTTAACCTCTTTCCAAAAACCTTCAATTGTCATCGTGGTCGTTAAACAAAATTCTTCCGAGAAAAGAATTACCTTTGTCTTATATCCTTGACATTGCTCTTCCTTTTATATTAGGTGGACGTACCGGTGATTGGCAACGACGGGGCAAATGTTGTTTTTCGTGTGTGTGCAGTGTGCAGTTTGAACACTAGTCGCAATCGCAGATCGCAGATTTACACTGATATTTCCTTGTCGCCCAATCTAGTTTCACGCATTTTGTTTTATGAATTGCGAATTGCGAATTGCGAATTGCGAATTGCGAATATTGAACCTTGTGAATAAAATTTCCGCAAACTCGATGTTATACACAAACTTATAGTATTTAAGTCTGTTTCTTTATATACAAATTTTTATTAGAAGAATAAACAACAATTATTAAAGTATCTACAGAGATGAACGCATTTTGGTGTTCAGTATTTACATAACTTCGCTAATGATTGTAGCAGCTTGTTTGTAAGTCTCTAACAACTTTTCGCATTTTTCTCTTTCTTGAATCAATGCTTCATCTTCATACAACAACTCGTCAAATAGTGAATCTTTATATAGTTTCTGCACTAATTGATTTTGTACACTCTCTTTGGAATAATTGACGAGCAAACACATGATCGCCTTAGGAACTTGATCTGTAATGGTTTCTCTAACAATCGAGAAATATGAAGCAATCAATCTACGAATCAATTCACATTCAAGTTGCTCTCTTTCGGACAGTTGTTCTTCACTCAGATGGAAATGATCTAGTTGATGTTGAACAGAATCTTCAACTGGTAAATTGAATTTTAATTCACTACTTTCTGTTTCAGTTGGGTAACTGAATGGGATCATCTTATTAGGATCTTCTTTGATTTGCGTTTCTTCCTTTTTACCAAAGAAATAATTTAAGAAATTTTCCTTATCTGGTCTGTCATTTGCTGTCAATGAAGATGAGGCTCCGTTTAAGCTTGCATTCGTGTTACTTTCCTTCAGTTCATCCAAAATAGAAGATTCTTTGCTTGTTTTTGAATGATCTTTAGACTCATGAGATATATTACCATTTATTGCATGGGCAGCTGCAGAAGAAGCGGCCGCTTTTGCAACCTTAGCAGAATTTGCAGCTTCTTCTTTTTTCAAAAGATGTTGTTTTTCGTGTTGGTTTTCCTTTTGTCTTTGTCTTTCTTCAACAACACTAGCCATTGCAGTTGCTGCACCAACAAAATTTGGATGGTTTGTATTAATATATGCCCTATTGATTTCTATCAAACTTTCCACATATTTTGTAGTCGGACCTAACCTTTCCCTTAATAATTCAGAGACAACTTCAATCAGTTTTGCATGCAATTTTGGATATCTAGCCAGTTCATGGCTACCACAATTATGACAAATTTTCATCAATTCTTCATATACCAATTCAACACATCTATGTGATGGACCTTCAAGTAATTGAATTTGTGGTTTAACCAACAGATCAAATGCTAATTCTGGAACAAATAACGAGGGTCTTGGACCAGTGGAGTTTCTAATGGCAGTTCTGATATCTGTTACGGTTAAATTTTGTAATGGGTTAATAGATAATAAAGAATTTCCCAAAACTTCATTGTAAATATAGTAAATTCTGGCACCCCCACATAGTTCCTTTGTTGAAATGTCACTGGAATTACCTTCAATTGAATTCATAAAATTGGTTGCAAATTTATTCATCAACTGCAAAATCAAACCACCTCTATTTTCCCTCGAGACAATATTTAAATTACCATAAGATGCCAACTCTTGTTCTGTTTGTCCCATAAGAGTATTCAATTTAGCTTTTATATCCGGTAATCTCTCTCTAATATGGTTCATTAAAGTCTTATTTAATGTTTTAGCCAAATGTGCAGTACCACATCTATTTGCAATAGTTTTATATGCGGGATGAGAATTGAAAAATTCCATTTCTGCTGCCAAAGATTCATCAAGGGATTTTCTAGTCATTATATCTTGTTGAGATCTGTTCACAACACCAATGAATCCCAGTTTGAGAGGATATACCTTACCAGTTAAAATATCCAAAGCGTTAGTTCCATGATCCATCAAATCTAACTTAGATAAAATACCAATTGTTCTTTTACCTTGAGGGTCAACTTGTCTTGCAAGTTTTAAGGCTTCGGAATTGACCAAATCTTGATTAGCAGGAGTGACAGCCAAAATGATTGAATTGGGTTTAGAAATATATTCTAGAAGTAAGTTTTTAATTTGTCTTTCAATATCTGCAGGTTGATCCGCAATTGGAATTTTTGTCAAACCTGGTAAATCAACTAAAGTTAAATTCAAAACATTAGGGGAATAGATTTTCAAATTGATTGGAATTCTACTAATACCTTTATTTTTACCTGCAATCCTAGAGGTTTCATTTTCAATTTCTTTTCTAATATTTTCAAAATTGTAGAATCTTTTACCTGGAATATGTAAAAATTCACCCCATTCCTGAATATCATTAGATGGTGAGGAAAAATCTTTATTTAAGGAAGCATTGGATTGATTTTTTAAATGTTGCTCTAATGTCATTTCAGATGGATCTGTGGTTTCATCGGATAAATAATCGGTTCTATTCAACAATGGATCATCATTATCAAGATGAATCAACTGCAAAACCAAAGGTCTTCTGGTGACAATACCGGTACCCCTTGGAAGAAAGTCTTTACCAACAATATTTTCTAAAACTGAAGATTTACCAGCAGATTGTGAACCAATGACGGTTAACAATGGCAAGTCCAAATCGGTCAACGAAGTGTTGGTGACTATATCCTGAAGCTTGTTAACAGTAGGAATGAGTTCTTGTAAAGCAGACATATCTTTATATCCCGTATTGTGTCTCTATGATCACACCAGTGTCATGAAAGGAGGTTGAATGCTTGCAGAAACTAATTGACTTTTGATCCAGCTTTTCCAAACAAAGGCTCTTGCTTTCTGCTCTGCCTGGCGCCTGGGCCAGGGAGGGGCGAATTCGCAGATTTTCCAGATTTTCCAGCTTCCCGCGTTGCAACGCTGCAACGCTGCGAGCATGTTTTTGCTGCGGCTGCCGCATCGGCTGATACGAAATAAGAAATACACACTGAGGGCTTGTTAAGGAGACGCAGGATATATATAAAGCATTATGTATTAGCATTATAAACGGTAGAAAACATAACAAACTATAAATGTATCTATTCAATAAAGACGTGACACACTAAGAAATCTCATCACTCTACGAAAACTCCAACGAGCGTCCGCATCAGCATCGGCATCTCTTTTAACAATTTTATTGTCATTCTCTTCGGCGTCGTTCTCATATGCAGCAATAAATTCAATAACGTCATTATCAAGATCTTCAAGGAATTCAATAATTTCTGTTGGTATAGCAATAGGAACAGATGCAGAAGAAGAACCACTACTGGAAAAGTAAACTGTACTTAAGGTAGTTTGAGTTGGCTGGGAAACCGAAGTAGCATATGTGCAATTAGCGATAGAAATAGCTAAAGATAAAACGGCAGCACTATTGAGTTTCATTTTTGTTATTGGATATCTGTTGATTTAACCTCTTTGAATTGTATTCCGAAATATTCTTCTTAGATTTCCTAATTTCAAACTCAAGGAGGTAACCAATGTTTTATACTCCCCAATAGATAGGTTTCACTAATGTTACTTACACAAATCTTTGTAACCTACAAGATTTATGAAACTTAGAAAATATGTGGATGAAACATCTGCATTCTAGTGCACATGGTCACAAAACAGTCCTTTGTCTTTCAAAAGAGGAATTTTTTTCAAACTGTCTTATCGCCTTCGCTAAATTATCTAGTCTCTAACTTATTTTGATTGGGGTTTCTTCTTCTTTGATCTAACACACAATAATGTATTGACAGTTGGAATAATTGCATCACTGTCCCGTTTACTGCCTGAATTGATTCTACCTTCCCAAGTCCCTACAATACCAAACTGTTTCAAACTTTTAATTGATAACAATTCATTGTACAATGATCCCCAATCACTTTTATCAAAGTAGTCCTTTGATGTTATCAATTCCTTGACTTGTCTCAAAATATTTGGGGACAGAAAATTGGTTTCAGTTTCTTCTGGATCATAGTTTGGAACATAACCACATACACCTATCAACCCTACAACTGCACCAAAGCTAAATTCTTGGCGTATTGCAAGCTCTTGCCAGTACTGTTTACATTTAATCTTTTTTGCACGGCCTTCAACCACCAAATGTTCTAAAAATCTCCCCTTTGGATCATCAGGAAGTAATGGGATTGTGTAAATTGCAGGTAATGCATCCATTTCTGTATCTTTACTATACACGTTTCCTACATTCCAATTTTCTGATGGAAAATAACGAATAATTTCCCTTTTTTCTGAATTTAATATATCAAGATACTTTTCACACATTTTCCAATTCTTGACTATTTTATCAATATTTTTAAGCCACCACTTTAATAATTGTTGCCCATCTAAAACATGCTTACCATTATTTTTCATAGAATTTGGAAACAGATATTGTCCTTCAGATCTGGTGAACAGAACTAATTTAGTTATAATATTTTCATTTTTAATAGAAAACAAATTAATACCCAATTGATGGAGATACTCCGATGCCGTTTGTGTTTTATTATTTGGCAAAATTTGAAAATCCAGCTTTCCGGAAGCACGCTGTTGTAATATATATAATGCATGATGAGTTTCGGATACAAATGGTTTATCAGTTTTCTCGTTTTGTGTTTTATCTTCATTTCTATCATTCCTTTCTTTCTCAAGATTTTTTAGTTTCATATTTGCTAACAGTAATTTAATTGGAAATTTGCAAACCCAGTTTAAATAATCTGTGACAAATCCACCAATGTTGACATCGCTGGATCCTTCTAGGCCAGTCGAATCTGCTTTGCTAACGTAAACAATTTTTTCCACATTATCTGAAGTGAATGTACAATATGTGAATACTTCCAAGGCTAAAAGAGGTATCTTTTTTGATGATTGTAGTAATGCAAAATGTGTGGTTTTAGTCACAAGCAAAGCTTTTTGAGACTTAGGTTTGTAAATAACTGGAGGACATTGTTTCGTTGTGTATACATTAGACAAATAATATGTTTCTTGTTTTTTCAGATGTTTTGATAAAATAGTTTTAAGTTCCCCATCAGAAACAATTTCTTGAGGTCCAATAACTGTCATTTGATGATAAATAATCACTGATAGTATGTTATATTTATGTTGGATGAGAAGTGTGTCCGATAAGACATAACAAGAATTTATAGATAGGCTGTGCGTTGTTCGAAAACGCAAACGCCAAAATTTCAAGACAAATAAAAGATCAACATTTTTACGTAAGCGTTTTTGAAAATTACACGTAAAAGAATATTACCTTTTCCAAAACATTTTTTACAAATTATTCCAATTGATTCTATATATGCTTGAGTTGTAAGATATACAAATATATATGTTCGTAGACATGATAAATTAAAAATTGGAGCAATTAAGCATTTTCATATTCATCAGGATAGAAGATAAGTCTTTCAATTCCTTCTTTAGTTAATATGATCATTCTAATAACACCACCAGAAGAACCATCCCATCTAATGGCCTGTGAAAGAGATGTTTTAATAAAATTGACAGTTTCATCTTTGGTCATATCCTTTTTGTAGTTCTTTTTACAATAACCATAAATAAATACAGAACCAGAACCGGCAATGATATAATCTTGTTTATGAAGGGAACCTCCAATTGGAATGTTGTATACTTCACCACCCTTTTTTTCATCGTAACCAGCACATATAATACCAGCAGATAAATTGTCCTTATTGGAATAACATATTTCCTGGAAAATGGAAGCAGCCAAATGCGGAGTTGGCTCTTTACCGTTTGTAGCCTTATATAGATCGAGATGGTATTTCACTATATCTGCAACCGCTTGAGTATCTGCTGCAGATCCAGATCTACAACACCATATCTTACCTTGAATTTGTGTCAATTTATCCGTTACTCTGTTTGCAATGTATGTTCCTGTAGTGGTTCTTGAATCTGCACCTAAAATGACACCGTCCTTGAAGGTGACGGCCATAATGGAGGTTCCTAGAGAGACCTCTCCCTTCTTCAAATGTGTAATGTCAACGTTGATTGAATCCATACTGCCAATTCTTCTTTGCTGCTGTTTCCTGCCTGGCAAATGCTTTCCTCCCAGAGGTAGGCATTACACCTTCCCGTTTGCCACGCCGAAGATAGCACCTATAACTGCATGACGGAAGAAGGCAGAACGCCCTCCGCAATCAATCCGGTGCACGGGTGCAATTCCCGAAAATTTTTCACTCTGTCGCAACATGAAAGTGGAAGATCAGGACGCAATTTGTCACTTCAATTAGGGTGGTGTTAGGAGCATTATCTAGGAGGTCAAAAGTTTAAGAAGAACAAAAATAAAATTCAAACAACGATGTCTCCACTCAATTTTGATGTTTCCAAATTACCTTCTGTTGAGGACCCTTGGGGCCCAGGAAGTTATACTCCAGAATCTCTCAGATTCAATGGTGTTCCATACGCTCCTTTCATCAAGAGCGATAAGTTAGGTAAAATCGCAGATTGGCAAGCCGTCAAGGAAGAAGAACAACCTCAGATGAAAAACAATGGGTTGCAAAAAAAGAGGGATTTGTATCATGCCTATGGTGCTTCTGCAGCAAAACTATTTGGTGCAGAAACTGAAGAAAAGGGATTTTCACTTGTTGAAAACGGCGCAACATCATCAACTAATAAACAAGCAGTTTTAAATGGTCACAGAAAACGTAATCAAGCTACCACAAAAAAGGTACCAGGTGCTAAAACACAAGCACAAGCATTGAAAAAGAAGGTTGGTCCTCCAACCACTACCAAGAAGCAACCTGTTGCTAAGAACGCCGCTAAATGGGGTAATAATAGATGGGGCGGTGGCAACAAATGGGGTAACGATGATACCAAAGCAAAGGAATCTTCTATTACAATTGATGAAGATTGGGTTTCTGTTGCTGAAATTGAATTTAACAAGCTTACTAAATTAAACCTAGATGTTGCAAGACCTGAAACTCTTTCATCTGAAGGTACAATTCATCAACACTTTAAAAAATATGAAGGTTCATCTCCAGTACCACTTGAAGCAACCCTTAAACAAGTTGGCGAACAAACTACAAGTAGTGATCCAATCCTTAAAGAATATGCATCCAACGATGCAGCTAAAGTTTTCATCACTGATGTGATTATTGCGCAATTGATGTGTACTCCAAAAGCTTCTGCGTCTTGGGATATTATTGTAACCAAGAAAAATGGCAAAATCTATTTTGACAAGCGTCCAGGTACTTTTGTCTTGCCTGTCAATGAACATTTACCTCTAACAGATATCAAGGAATCCCATATCAACCATCCATCTAAATTAGAAATCGAAGATGTTGAAGTTTCAAGTGCTTACATTAATGGCTCTTTGGCAAGAAATTCTGTTAAATTAAGTAACAGATTCCCTGTTACATTATCATCTGCAATTGAAAAAGGTTATAAATATGTTAAATTCAACTTGCCAAATGGTGCTTCAACTGATGATGATTCCCAAGGTTCTATTCCAATAATTGTTCGTACTTCTCTTGACGCATATACATATACTGCATCTGCAAATGTTGCTATCCATTCATTACTTCAATATGAGTCTAATGATTGGAAGACACAATTTACAAGCTCACAAGGTAACATGTTTGTTGATGAAGTTAGAAAGAATAATAACAAACTTTCACAATGGACAACTCAATGTTTACTTGGTGGTATTTCGAATATGAAACTTGGTTTCATTACAAGATCAGATCTAAAATCTAATCGTGACCATTTAGTTGCTGGTACCATGACTTGTGCCGTTTCTACTCTTTCTCAACAACTTAAATTAAACATTAACAATGGTTGGGGTATTGTTAAATCTTTTATTGATATAATTGAACATGAAGGTGGTGAAGAAGATTACAGATTCGTTATCTTCAAGACTCCAAATTCTCAAAAGATCATTATCTACAAGGTTCCTTTTGATGCTTTCGAATTCTAGTTAATTTATAATTTACATAGTTCTAGTTTGTAATATACACAATTGCATTTATATTCAAAGAAAAATTTCGGTAATTCTAAATATTAACTGTACCATTTCGTTTGACGGGTGTGCTACTATTCGTAATTTCTGATGTATCAAATATTCTACTATCATTTAAAAACCTACCTTCACCGTTTGATTCTTTTACACTTTCAAGCGAATAGCCGCTTGTTTTGGGTGGTGATCTCAATAACCTGTATCTAGATACCCTCTCTTCCAAATTTTTCTTTCTAACCCTTTCGGCTGATGTGAAAATACTATTTGTTTCTGAAACTACAGTCTGGGCATTGGATGCATTTAATATTCTACTTGTCTTTCTGATCATTGGAGTTCTGAATTTAGCAGGTGTTATATTACCTCTGGATCCAAAAAGTGAAGTTCCTGGTTGATCAGCATCGCCCGCATCAATTTGCTGTTCAATTCGATATTGTGATACACCACCATCTAAAATAGATTGCATTCTAGGTCTGTATGGTGGTCTATATTCTGGTGAGCCTCTATCACGAGGACCTAAATCTATATATGGGTTCAATTCTGGAATCAGGTGGAAATCATTATTACTAGTATTTTTTAATGAGTTAATACCAGAACGTGCTGTTGGAGTTGGGGAATTCCTTGATGATTGTTTTAGCCTCCATAAATCAAAAAATGTTTTTGTTTTGATTCTATCCCAACGCTTTTTAAATTTATCAGCATTTGATATATCAGTTTGAGCTTTAATCATTTTGAGTCGGAGGCAAGACATTATTTGCATTAGTAAATGAACGTTGTCCGTATCTTGTTTAGATAATAACAGCTCCTCAAATGACGCAACACGATCAAATAATAACAACCAATGTTCAAAATATTTAGATTCTATGGAATTATCAAAAAACCTCAATGCATGTTGCAAATTCAAATCAAAGCCTTGCTTTTTAATTCTTAATCTAGTTAAAAATTTCTTTTGAATTCTTTTTTCAAAAATAACCTCTAGTTTGTAAAGTTCTTCATTGGTTATTCGTGTCTTATAATATCTTTCCTTTAAACTTTCAAAAGCTGCTCTTACAACAAATGCATTCTTTACTTGACGTTTATCACCTTTAAATTTTTCTGCTATCAGTCCAATTTCTTTATGTTTACCCACCAACTGTCTCCAAAAATCAAAATAAGTGGCAGTTTTAAATACTGGATATACCGCCTCACAGTCTTCTAATCTTTCAACTAGACTGCTGGATTTTTCAAACCATGAAACAAATATCTTCCTTAATAAGTCTTCACTTTGTTTCTTGGAGTATTGTACATAAATCGTCTTTAATTTCCATCTTCTCAAAATATCACGAAGTGGCCAACTTTGAAATTGGTTATTGGCGTTTATTTCGGTTATCTTTAGTTTCCATTGTTTAAAAAATCTTTGACTAATAATAATTACATAAAAGGAGTTTGCATTTTCATTCATGCGATATACATTGTTCCACGTTTTAAAATATGAAAATAAAATTTTCTGGTTTGATTTTATTAGTAGCTGTTGTTCTGAATCCAAAAGTGTTTTCAATTTAAACCACTTTGAATAACACCTTTCAATAATTAAGTTGTTACACTGCATTTCAAACGTTTTTTCTGATTCTAATAATTTAATATTTAATCTCCATTTATGAAAATATGTCTTTAAGGTAACTTTTGTAGAAAGTGTTTCCATGGTTTTCAGTTTCGCCAATGGTAGTGATGCCGCATCTTTCCATCTCTTAAAAAATCCCATCTTTAGTTTCATAGAGGTAATTTTTTTTGCTTTTATGGTATCGGCTTTGCTTTTATCAAACATGTTTTTCCAAAATTGAAAGTACATCCATCTGTTTCTATTATTAAACTTTCTCAATAAATCAGAGTACCGAGACAGTTTCGCTGATACCCAAAATGTTAAATATTTCATCAGTAACTTGTGTCGATACAGATTATCTGCTTTCTCAGTTTGTTTGTTGAATATCCCCAGTTGGCGACACCAGTAATTGAAATACAACGATATAGTTTGTATATCCGCCATGGTATTATTCTTTTGGATAATACCACAATTTTGTTTCCAAACCAAAAAGTATTTGGATTTTTGAATGTCATCAATCGAAGAAATATTCACGTTTTCGACATTTTTATAATATTTTGTTTTAGCTTTCCATTTTTGCAGATATATTTTTTTAATATGACTGTACCAATGATCATATTGCTTTTTTAGTTGAATATTGTGAAAAGTTTTGTTTTTCCAAACCTCAAATGAAGTTTCACACAAACGAATGTTTTCTTTAACAGTAAACAACGCCATTCTCATATGCACTGTGGGAAATTGAACACCTTGACAGATATAAGGCATGGCGGTAGGGATCAGCGATAAATCACACAATTGCAAAATAAATGATTTCGTGTCATTAATATTTTCAATCCACCGTATTGCAACCTTTTTAATCATTGTTATGTATAAATCATTCTCGATATCATATATTCCATCGTTTTTCAAAGAATCACAATAATATGTAATTATCTGAGGCAACCATTTCATAGTAACGGGCATTTCTTCATCAAACTTTTGACCATTACTTTTTGCAACCTCTACCAAAACTTTAAGTAGTAAGTCTACATCCATTTTATTGATCAAATGTTTATCATCATTTAATTCTTCTATTTCTTTTATTTCATTTCTGACTTCAGAAGTAATCGTCTTTAAAACTAGATTTCTATAAACTGGTTTTAAAATGGGAAAAATGGGATAATGGTTAAAAAACTCGATAATTTCCTCAACTGTCTCCGGATGTTTGCGAAATACATGTGTTAAGAGGGATATTATTTGATTGTGAAATTTTAATACTAATTTTGAATCAAAGAAATAGGCAACACCTGCTCTATGTTTGAACAAATCAACAATAGTAGTAGCTGTATTTTCAATAGTATAATGTTCTTTTGATAGCAATTCTGCGAGACATTCTTTGTAGCATAAATTAAAAACTGGATTATTGGAATTTAATGAAATCAACAGTTGATTAGTGGTATCCAAAATGTCATCATGAATATGAGAAACAAGAAGAGCTTCCAATTTTGTCTCATCAAAAAGACCATCCAGAAACATGTGATGTTGAAATAAAATATATCGTATTCTATTCAGTAGAGATAATTTGAAACTAACAGACGTTTCTTGTGTATTTTCGGTGTCTTCTTCATCTAACAGTTGCACTACTTTTAGTGATTCCAGCGCAGTTCCAACTGCATTTTCAATATTCTCATCTACTATGGTCGAATCATTGCCAAAATAAGTTAGTCCAGTAAAAACAGCGTCATCAACTTGCAATTCAAAAAATTCATAATTGTGAGAATCAAATTCACTTTCATCGATCCCTAAAAGTAATTGCCATAAGGACTTCACATGTTTGAAAACAAGTCTGTCAGGTATATCACCGGGATTCAAAGCGCTTTCTGCCGTATGAATCTCTTCAATGACATCTGCAATCACCCTTATCACTGACATTGTGATAAGATGACTTCTTTTGGGAAAAACTCGTAGATACTAGAACACAGTGCACGTTAAGAAATTAACCGATTCATGTCAACTATTGATGCGGCAATTTTAAAATTGTGTTACGTAAGCTGATTTCCTAATCAAGAAATTTTATTGTCTTCTCATCCAATATTGGGTTTCAGATGTTTAAAATACATATTAAGGGTTGGAAATTTTTGTTAGATATTTTGTGAAGGTTTTCTATAAGGTTATCTTTTATATATTTTTCTCTATGAGCTAACTATACAATATAACTATTTATGCAACATGATATCAAATGAACGATATGCCTCTTGAAATTTTTCTTTTTGTAAACTTTCTTCCTCGTGTTTTTCGGTACATTTGTCCCAGCGTATTCTATTCTTCAAATTTAACAACACGGCCATCACTTTCCTTGGAAATTGTGCATCAAAGAATTTATCATCATCATTTCCTAATGTGATAAGATATTTTGTTACTCCCAGTCTTTCATAAAGTGTAAACATTACATAATCTTGATTATTGATGACATCGTTTAACTCTGTCATATCGTCTCTATCCACAACAAACTTTTTATATCTAAGACGTTCCGGATATAGCCGTTTATCGTATTCTATCTGACTTCTTAATGTTTTTTCAAAGTACGGAATCTTATTATTATGAACAGGCACAAATTGCACATGGAAATGCACTGTTCTCTTTCTAGAAATTTCCCAAAATACTACTGAATAATCACCAATGCTGGCGAACATCTTTACAATACTTTTTTCAAACTTAGTGATCTCCAAAAATGCCTCTGAATTTTCAACTTTTGCTGATGAATCTTTCTGGTGAACCAAATCACGTAATGTAGGAAAATGCTCCACTGGGACAATCATTCCATGTCCCGAAAAACCAAGTGGTTTTTTTAAAGTCAAAGGACCTTTGGAAACGGTCAAGTAACATGAATTTGCAACAGATATGACCATATGTAATTCAAAAAGCGGATTTGATAAGCACAAGAAACAGTTTTGTGGCGTAACTTCTAGGGCTGGTAACTTTTGGACTTTTTCTATACGTTTATTTGATTCGGCTATTTCAGAATCATCGTTATTTTCAAAAGGCCTTTTTGTGATTACTTTTGGAGGAGGACTAACTTCAATGGCATAATTGTCATCTTCAGGGTCTATATTTAATTGAAATGCATACCACCATTTACCCTCATTCATAGTAGCCAAACTTATAAATCTAGTAATTTTTCCTTCTATTGTGTATGGTTTTCTTTCAAAAAATCTTCCTTTCGCAGTACCGCCAGCTGAAAACCAATATCTAGGTCTTACTAAATCGATCAATCCATCTAATTTCTTATTCCCCACAAGTAAAAGATGTTCTTCTTTAGCAATAGCATCTGGCCATTGATATGTTATCATTATATCTATATCACTAGTGCCCTTAAATTTCTTATTTATTTGTTCAGTTGTTAAATCGTCAACGTTTCCCAAAACAAATCCAATTTTGATACCATTCAAAAGTTTGTAAATTCCTATTTCACCAAGAAAATGCAAATTGGAGTCTAGATTTTCGGTTGCTATTGTTATTGGTTTTTCTCCTTCGGAAAAATAAACAGGTATATCGGGTTTTAAAGAATTAATGTTATCTTGTAGATCAGTAAATACATCACCAAGGAAAAGCGAAAAGTCGAACGGGCCAGCCTTCTTATTCTGTGCATTCACTATCTTGACTGCCTTTTCAACATTGGATGATAGTGGATTTAACACTAATATTTTCAGTTTTTCTATACTCATGACGTATTGTGGTATGGGTACTGCAGTGTAAATCCGATCTAGGGTGTTGTTGAAAAAAATCGCAGGCGTAAGCAAAATTGAAAATTAAATACTATGTAGAGAAAATTTCTTAATGCGGAAACTATTGGAACTTTGAATAAGCCAGCGGAAAATTTCCCTTTTATTTCAATTTTTTTGTCCTACATGATAGGGGAAATGGATGAAATTTGATTTCCAAATTCGGTAATGTCATTATCATTGTTTGTTACACATTTTCATATAGCTGTTATTTTTTCTACTTCAAATACGGTGAAAGCCACTGGCTGTTATACATTTTCATTGTTGTAATTATTGTTCATGCAAATAGGGCAAAGTTATTACTGATGGTGATACCAACATTCCAATGTGTTTTCTGTTTTTGGTAAGCGTTTTGTTGTTTAACATGCACAAATATCTGTAAAGGGATTTGTTGTATTGCTATTGGATGTTTGTTAAGTTATTGTTAAAATTATTATGTGTTTCATCAGAAAAGAAATGAAATTGGACGGAGAGTGGATTGACAGAAAGAATAATATAATCGGTTAAAGTATTTTATACTTAAAGTATGCATAAGCATTTTCTACTTTTATTGAATTTATTGTATTCCCCTTTCATTTCCTTTCTTTTTATATTTTATAATTTTTTATAGGGTCCTTAAACACAAAGTTACATACTTATTTAAGCTACAACTAATTTATCTACAATGAAGAAAACAAAGTTCATATATATATTTTTAAGCTGGCCACATACTAATGGGCAAAGAGCTAGAAAGTTACTTTAAACATTAGTTGTACTAATCAAGTTATTATTTTATTGATTATCAAAATTAAGTATTCAAATAATGATCTCTCATGAACTAACCTAAAAAACAAAAAACATTGAACACCGCACTGACAGAAATAGACAAATTTTATTAAACAGATTTCAAGCAATTTTTTTTTGAAATCGCTAAAATAAATCTCCAACCTACTCAAAATTCTGAGAGCAACCATGAATGTGACAATTTTAAAATTGTGCTACGTAAGCTGATTTCCTAATCGGGAAATTTTAGTATCTTCTTATTCAATATCGGGTTTCCGAAGTTTAAAATGCATATTAGGAATTAGGAATTGGTGATTTTAAAGTATTTGTCCATGAAAAACACAATTAGGTAGTAAATAATTCAATTAAAAATTATAAATTATAAAAACACAAATATTAACAAACCAAAAAGAATAGAGAGAAGAAATCAGGTATAAAACATAAAAAAAGATATTGAAGGTACAGTCAAGATTAATACAAGGTACTAAACGGAGAGTTGTAACGCGCATGATTATTTCTTTCATCTATTCTATTATTATCCATTATTTGCATGAGAATATTATTAGGATTGGTACCAGGATTCCCTTTATGTTTGAATGTAAAACCAACAAAGTTCTTCTGATCTGCTCTAATACTATTTTGCGCAACACGTTCATCATGCGCTCTCTTTGCGATAACATCTTTATATTTAGCCATATCAGCCTCATTTTCAAAATCATCAAAATAACCTGCATCTTCTTCATTATCCAACTGTGGGATAAATGGTGGAACAGTCTCCCTTAAATGATCCCAATTACGGATATCAGAGAAATAAGGCATTTCAATTACTTGTTTAAATGATCTTAATCTATCATTTGGCGATGCGATCAAACGAGTAATTAATTGCCATGTTCTATCACTAAATACATATCTACCATCATCGTAACGTGGTCTTCTTAACACATTTTTCCATCTTTTCAAATTTGCGTATGTTTCATCTGACGAGCTTCCAGAAAATGGTGTGTAACCAACGATGGTTTCAAATAACATACAACCTAATGACCAATAGTCAACAGTATAATCATAAGGTTTTCCTTCCAGTACTTCTAATGCCATATAATCAGGAGAACCAACAATGGAATGTGCATAATGGATATCTTTTGCCCGTAATGATCTATACATTTGCTGACGTTCAATAAGGGATCTTTCTTTGGGTTTATATTCCAGGTCTTTCACTTGGTTCAATCTCAACTTCATTGATTCAATTCGATCTGTGGAAACGGAACCAGCAGCAAGACCAAAATCTGTTAGCTTGATATGTCCTTTAGCGTCAATTAAAAAGTTTTCTGGTTTTAAATCTCGATGTGTATAGCCCAATTGATGTAATGCATTTACCGCTGCAAACATTTCGGAAATGTAAAATCTAGCATGATGTGGGTTTAAGTATCCAGCATTATTTAACAAGGTACGGAAATCACCACCTGGAACAAACTCCATAGCCATATAAAGACTTTCAGTATCTTGGAATGCATAATAAAGCTTGACCAACCATTCCGATCTTGTGTTTGTAAGAATATCTCTTTCGGTCAACACGTGTCTTGTTTCATCTGTTCTACTCAACAATTTTTTGTTTAAAACTTTCAAAGCACAAATTTCCTTTGTGTCTTTTTTCCTTGCCAGAAAGACTTGACCATAACCACCTTGACCGACTTGTGTAATGATGTCAAAATCTTTATGTTTTGGCTTGATACGCCTCTTTCTTAAAAATGCACGTTCACGGCCTACATAGTTTCTCCATTGAGCATTTGCTTCATTTTGAGGTAATCCACTTAATGAGTTTTCAACTTGTTGAATCCTTTGCTGTCTACTAATGACATAATCAAACATATCACAATAATAATCTAAAAAGTACATTTGACAGACTGTTACTAACCTCTTTGTCTTTGCTGAATTGGCCTTTGTATAAAAAGTTCTATCAAGTCTTGATGTCTGGAATAAATTATTAGATCTGGTAGAAAGTTTGCTTGAAGAAGAGTGTGGGGTGTTTTCCTTGTTGTTGATTCCATAATTGATTGGGGAAGATTGAAGTAATTGATGTTGCTGTAGTTGGTTGTTATAACTTTGTTGTTGAGGTGACCTATCTGGTGATATTTGCATAAAAGAACCATCAGAATAGTTTGGGTTTTTCTTAGGGGTAGTAGGGACACCAAAATTGAGACTTTCAACATCTCTTGAAAGATCCTCCATGTATTGCGAGTCGTCCTTTTGGGTACGACTGAATATCCCGTTCATCAATGACATGCTGAGTGTTGTTTGTGTGATTACAGAATGAAAGAAAGAGAAAACAGATACGAATGAAAAATATATCTACTAAGCTACAAATAGAACAAATAGAAGGCAGGAACAGGGAAAGCCAGACGTGCTAGTCAAGAAGCCTAAAAGCAAGCCCCAACTATAGCCCACCAGAAGGTAAACGCAAAACACGCCCGCTAAACACTCCTTCCTATTTGGGCAACTCGCACTGTTGACCTTTTCCCGCATCGGGCAGTTCACTTATTACCCTAGAAGATCTGTCAACCTACTTTTCCTGTCGCCACTTTCGGAGTTGGGCTTACTGACTCTTCCAGAAGTAAACTCCTCCAGCTTCTTTTGTGTCCCTGTTGTTACATGTACTCCACGTACACTGTCTATACTTCTTATCGAAGTCTTACCGAGCATTCCCAGGCCGATTTCCTCACCAAATGCATCTGTCTTGGTCAACTCCTGTTCACCAAATGCCATTTTATTCTGTGCCTTTTCCACTTCTGACATCTTCATACGTTCCCGCATTTTCTTGAATTTCCTCCCCCCTCTCTTTTTAGATTTCATATCAACAGGCTTTGCAAGTGGTTTCACTCGTACATTTTCAGGTGGAAGCATTAGTTTTTCCAATCTTTGCTCAATCTCCTTCCTCCATTTGAGCCCCATCTCTGCAGATTTCGTGCGTGACATGTCCATCCGAGCGGCAAGAACTATTTTAGAGCAAACTTGTCTAATTGCCTGTTTTTTAAAATCGTCTGCTATATTTTTAACAATATCACACTGGTAAACATATCCTAGAGAATTAGTATCGATTGTTTTCCCCAATGATGGAATATTACATGCTGGCGTTGATAATAGCGTCTCTAACCCGGTGGTGGATATTAATTGTGCTGAAACAGTGGTACCAACCAAGGCGGTTAAATTAGGGGCAATATTTTCAACTTTCTTAGCAATGAAAGATCTAAATTTCAACTGTACATTATTTATGTAATCCATGATTTCACATGCCTCAATTATAAGCTTCTGAACGTGTTCAGTTGGTACTTGTGACTGATTTGATTTTAGTAGAAAATTTGAAGACATTGTTAGCGATAAAATCGAGTCTTTCGGTAAAAAATCAAAGAGACCACTTGATAAATGTTCTTTAAAACTTGATATATCGAACTTAATAATACCTATAATTTTGATGTAAACCAACGGGTTTTTGATTATCTGAGTCAAATCAGGCCATACGGAATTATATACAATCTTGACAAATGAGTTCAACGTAGTGAAGTTACTGTAAATTTCGGTAATCATCTTATTTGCCCGAGATAGAAGTGATTGATCAATATCTGTGTCCTTACTATCATTCCCTAACTGATCCAATTTATCCTCAAGGGATTCCAGCTGTGACAAAATAGGACAATATTCGGATATTGAGTTGATGTCACTGAAATCGGATATTGTCAACAGTTCCTGAATGCTATGGTTCTCATTTTCAACGGGTTTTTCGGAATCGCTATCGGAGAAGCCGTCCAGCAACGCATCTGCAAGACTCATGGATGTTCTTCCCTTACCTTCAAGTATCCCAAGAGATTCGACACTCTCTTCCCCTCTTCCGGCAACTACAATCACCATGTACCATACTTTATGATATATAAGGTACAACCTCCCCCTACGGCAAAACTGAACGCTGCCGCCGCCGACGCGTCGCTGCTCCCGTTGCAACTGGAAATTTCACTTGTTCCTCCTTGTCCCCTTTTTTTGCGCTGGCAATTCTAAATTGTCGGTTGTCCAAGCATGAATTCTGAATTTCCAAATTTTTGCTCTGACTCAGCACTCACCTTTCCACGGAGACACACTCTAACCCTCCATCTCAAGACAACTACAGCAGACTCCCGTTCATTTCTACACCTCTGTCACCAACCTTTTTGATTTTTTCATAGCCGTTTATGCTATTAATTAGGTATCCTTACAGAAGAATCCCTGCATCATCTATTTGCTTAAACACTTGCCATAGCTTATTAAGACAGAGATCTCTATTTTCAACATTGCTTCCTAGAATGTCCTCCGAAGAAAATAAAAACGCACCAGCTGCGGCTGCTGCAGCTGATGCAGATACTGCTCCAAAAGGTAAAACTGAAAAAGAATTAAGAAAAGAAAAGGAAAAAGCAGAAAAAATGGCAAAGTTTTTAGCAAAGAAGGCCAAACAAGAACAACTTGCGAAAAATGCTGCCAAGAATAAAGAAAAGAAGAAGAAGGAAGAAAAGAAAGAAGCTCCTGCTTATGTTGATAAAACAGTTCCTGGTGAAAAGAAAATTTTGGTTAGTTTAGAAGACCCTTCATTTTCTTCTTATAATCCACAATCGGTTGAATCTTCTTGGTATGAATGGTGGGTTAAGGAAGGTTTCTTTGAACCCGAATTTACTAAGGATGGTGAAATTAAACCAGAAGGTGTTTTCTCCATTCCTGCACCTCCACCAAATGTTACCGGTGCTTTACATATTGGACATGCTTTAACCGTTTCCATCCAAGATGCTTTAATTAGATTCTACAGAATGAAAGGTAAGACAACTTTATTCCTTCCAGGTTTCGACCATGCAGGTATTGCAACTCAATCTGTTGTCGAAAAAACTGTTTATGCAAAGGAAGGTAAAACTAGACATGATTATGGTAGAGAAAAATTCTTGGAAAAAATCTGGGAATGGAAGGAAGTTTATCATGCTAAAATCAAAAATCAATTCCAAAATATGGGTGCCTCTTATGATTGGTCCAAGGAAGCTTTCACATTAGATCCAGAAAGAACTGCAGCTGTTAACGATGCCTTTGTCAGATTATTTGATGATGGTACCATTTACAGAGATTTGAGATTAGTTAACTGGTGTGTTAAATTAAATACTGCTTTATCAAATTTAGAAGTTGAAAACAAAACCGTTCCAGGTAATACTCTCTTATCTATTCCAGGTTACGATGAAAAGGTTGAATTTGGTGTTTTAACTCATTTTGCTTATCCAGTTGTTGATAGTGAAGAAAAATTGATTGTTGCAACCACCCGTCCAGAAACTATCTTTGGTGATACCGGTGTTGCTGTTCACCCAAACGATCCAAGATATACGCATTTACATGGTAAATATGTTCAACATCCTTTCTGTGATAGGCAAATCCCAATTATTACTGATGCTGAAGCCGTTGATATGGAATTTGGTACTGGTGCGGTTAAGATCACCCCAGGTCATGATAACAACGATTATCTTACCGGTAAAAGAAACAATTTAGAATTCATTAACATTTTCACCGATGATGGTTTATTAAATGAAGAATGTGGTGAATACAAAGGCTTAAAGAGATTTGATGCTAGAAAGGTTGTTATTGAAAAATTACAAGAAAAGAGTTTATTGGAAGGCCAAGAAGGTCATGAAATGACTTTACCAATCTGTTCAAGATCAGGTGATATTATTGAACCATATTTAAAACCACAATGGTGGGTTTCTCAAAAGGAAATGGCACAAGCTGCTGCTGATTCAGTTAAAAATGGCGACTTGAAAATTGTTCCAGAAACATCCGAAAAGGAATTTTACAGATGGATGGAAAATATTCAAGATTGGTGTATTTCAAGACAATTGTGGTGGGGACATAGATGTCCTGTCTATTTGGTCAAGCTTGATGGTCAAGAAGTTGATCCAAATAATTCCAAAAACTGGGTTGCAGGTAGAAATTTAGAAGAAGCACAAGCCAAGGCTGAGAAATTACATCCTGGTAAATCATTCACTTTAGAACAAGATGAAGATGTTTTAGATACCTGGTTCTCCTCTGGTCTATGGCCATTCTCCACCCTTGGCTGGCCAGAGAAGACTGTTGATTTTTCCAAATTTTATCCAATGTCTATGCTTGAAACTGGTTGGGATATTTTATTCTTCTGGGTTGCGAGAATGGTCATGCTTGGTTTGAAATTAACTGGTGAAGTTCCATTCAAAGAAGTGTTCTGTCACTCATTGGTTCGTGATGCTCAAGGTAGAAAGATGTCCAAATCTTTGGGTAACGTTATTGATCCATCTGATGTTATTAATGGTATCTCATTAGAAGGTTTACATACATTATTAACAAAGGGTAACTTAGATCCAAGAGAAATTGAAAAGGCTAAAGCGGGTCAAAAGGAATCTTACCCAGATGGGATTCCGCAATGTGGTACTGATGCATTAAGATTTGCATTATGTGCTTATACTACCGGTGGTAGGGACATCAATTTGGATATTTTAAGAGTTGCTGGTTACCGTAAGTTTTGTAACAAGATTTTCCAAGCTACTAAATTTGTCTTGATGAGATTAGGTGATGATTATGTTCCACCAGCAACCGCTGGTTTGTCGGGTAATGAATCATTAGTTGAAAAATGGATTTTACATAAATTAACCAAGACTGCTGAAAAGGTCAACGCGGCAATTGAAGAAAGAGATTTCTATGAATCTACTCAAGCTATTTACAATTTCTGGTTATATGATCTTTGTGATGTCTACATTGAAAACTCCAAATTCCTCATTTTAGAAGGTACTGATATTCAAAAGAAATCCGCAAGAGACACGTTATACACATGTATCGATGGTGCATTAAGATTAATTCATCCATTCATGCCTTTTGTTACTGAAGAAATGTGGCAAAGATTACCAAAGAGAGCAACTGAAACAAGCAAAACTATTGTTAAGGCTAAATATCCTGAATACGTTAAAGCATATGACAATGAAGAAGCTGCTGCTGCTTATGAATTAGTTTTAGAAGTCACCAAGGGTGCTAGATCCTTATTAGCTCAATATGGCATTACTAAGAATGGTAGTGTTTTCATTGAATCTGCGAACTCTAAATTTCACGATATTGCAGAATCTCAAAAGGATTCCATTGTTTCATTGATTAAAGCTGTTGAGAAAGTTAACGTTGTTTCAAAAATTGAAGATATCCCATCTGGTTGTGTTTTAACTACTGTTGTTCCAGAAGTCAACGTCCATTTGTTAGTTAAAGGTATGATTGATATCCAAAAGGAAGTTTCTAAGTTTGCAAAGAAATTAGAAAAATCTAAAAACTCATTGGCAAACTTAGAAAAAATTATGAACTCTGCTGATTACGAATCTAAAGCTTCAGAACAAGCAAAGGAAAAGAATGCACAATCTAAAGAAAAAACTATAGCTGAAATTGAAGGTATTGAAACAACCATTGCTAACTTAGAAAAACTTAAATTATAAGTTTGAACAATTCTGTAAATATTCTATCCTGTGTTTTTTATACTTCTTTCTTTAAAGCTTACAATCTTATATATTATTTAACTGATTTATTAGTGAAAAAATATTATTGTTACACATGAAATTATAAATATTATGTAAATTTCCTAAAATTTCCAAACATAATCCTCAACGACAGATTGCATGATTGTATCTCTTACAGTTTCGTTGATTTTTGTCACGTCGGTTGATATGGCCGTCAATGCTGAAAAAAATTCCTTCTCTGTGGTGCTTCCCAAAGAATCACTATATATCAATTCATCAGCCTTACCGTCAACTATAGAAAATACACTAACATGAGTAGATGATGATAGATCAAGTTCTTCTCTTTTCGGGCGCACAATAATACTATCATCTTTAGCTGCACAAAAAGAACTCAAAAAACTAGAGCTCAAGGATATACCTGCATTTAATAAGGCTAAATAGAGAGAATTGACAGCACATGCCAGCTCCATGCATGTAAATTGTTCACGTTCACCAGTTTCTAATATTTGTACAACTATTTGAATTTCTGAGAGTGGATATTGTTTCATATTTATCATAGCTGATAAGATTTTCTTAAGTTTAATTTCCAGGTTTACCTCCCTTGTAGTTGGAAGACCAGTTGCAGGTCTGACTGATATGCTCAAATATGCATCGGTTGGATTTTCATTACGTGGTCGAGAAACTTCGACTGGCCCAGTCACTGATGATATTACCTTTGTTGTGGAAAATTGGAACGTTGCCGATCCATCTACTTGTTTCAATAAGTTTTGTTTTCCTAAATATGACATTATGCAATGTTGAAGATTAGTTGTGTGTCGAGTAATTTGACGGTGGCAAGAAGGGATGGAACAAGAAAGCTAGAATATCTTTCAATTTGCATTGCAAAATTTTTGATTTTCAAATTTCCTTTTCTGGTGAGATTTTTTCAACCTTTGTCACTTCATTTTTATTTTTTTTTCGTCCACCTTTTTCCTTACATACACTCTAGGGTTCGATTACAAGTTCTAACCAATAAGTTTGTTCTGTCTGACTTGTAAATAGTGAGTGAGTCATAATTCAGGAAATAACAACAATGATACCAAAATTGCAAACATTAATCCCATTTCTTCAAGAAGATACACTTGGTGATGTTTCTTTCACACTTTTGTTAAAATTATTAGCAAACGCATCAATCATCAATACCTCATCAACTATTGATCAACAAACTTTATTAACCAGGGTGGTAACACTTTTGAAATCAAATCATAGTATTACCCGTTGGAAGGCAACCAAACTATTTACGATCTGCTTATTACACCCAGTCCTCCTACTTTCCAGTAGTACCGGTAATGCCATTGCTGCATTAGTAAAAATTTTAGAATCTAAATGTTTTATTACAAATTTTGACAATCCAACACAACAAGAATTGGTTACTTTGAGAAGTACAGCAGATTGTATTGGCTTTGTATTGGATCAAATTAGGGGTAAGCCAACATTAACTAGAGAAGTTTTGACTCCAAAGTTACCACATATTATTGGTTCATTAATTGAAGTGACTGTGTTAATCCCGGAAAATACAATTCCTGTATTATCAAAATTATTGATGACCAACACTACCACATTTAGACCATTTGGAACCAAATTTGAAAACTCTTTAAAAAATATTTTAAATAATGATGATAACTATTCCAAATTAAATGCAGAGTTACGCTCAATGTTATTAAAATCTTTAGCGTTGGTGTCTTTCATTCTCTCCAGAGAAAAACAAGCGGATTTATGGAAGGAAAATGTTAGTGATTTGATCTTAGAAATCAAATCAGTTGTTTCAATTTATGAAGCATGTATTGAATTATCACAGGATTCGGACTATTTTACCAACTTGAACAATTTACCAAAACTTCCAGAAGATATTTCCAAGTTAAATATGGTTTTTGGATCATTATCTATTGATATCAACGAATCACCAGTTGAAATTTTCAAAGTTTCGCAAAGGCTGTCAATTCTTACTGATTTATTACTAGCTTATATTCAAATTTCAACCCCTACTTCAGTTGCCATTCCGTTTGGAAATTATATCACTATTGGTGAAATTCTTGGTGGTCTCAACACCAATTTCACCCCTGTGAAAAGAGATATTCGTGACCCAGCAACATGTGAAATGATTGAACAAGCAGTTGTTGAATCCAAATCAGCGGGTATTAAGATTTTGAAGACTTTGGTTAATAAATTTAAGGGTGAGTTATATCCTCATATGTACAGAATCTTGGCAATTCTGGATGCTGCAATCCCTGTTAAAACATTCAAGGGTAAAGTTAAAGTGGATGAAAAATTAGTTTACGAGAATGAAACATTAATTACTTCAATTATAAACACAGCCTCTGATTACTTAAACTTAACAGAAAGATTCAATGATATGACTGTTCTAGGAAGATTGGTTGAAGCGGCATTAGTATTAAAAAATCCAAGATCCCCCTCCGTTACATCAGATTCTAATGCGTCTTCTCAGCTTGCTCAACATGGTAATGGGCGTCGTAAAAAGGGAGGCAAGAATAAATCAACTGTTTCCTTATCTGATATGTTATCTCACCAACAGCTTTTCATGACTCCACCTTCATTGATGACATTGAAAACTCTCAGAAACTTCTTCAACTCTTTATTAAGTAAATGTGAACTTTCTCCAGGTAAATTGAGTTTGATTTTAAGATTTGTTATTCTTGATGCTGTTTCCAATATTGATTTAATTAAAAATAATAATGGCAATTCAGATAGACAACAGATTATTCAATTATTAGAAAATTCATTGTTATTCCCTGGTAAAACTGACAATAGCGTTTCTATTATTCCAATGGTTGCGAACCTTATTGGTACAGACAGCTCAATTTTTAGTCTACTTACAAATCCGAGATTCCCACTACTACCAAAGAAATCAAACTACTCTGGTAGCGATGAACAAGAAGGCGAAGATGAAGAGGCTTTAAGTACGGAAGAAGAGGAAGAAAAAGAGGCCAAACTATTTGCTAAGGGTGAGTTGCCAATTCCTGCACTTGAAAATAATAAAAGAACATTTGAAGAAGCAATTCATAAAGAGGATGCAAATTCGGTAAAGAAGCAACATGTTGAAGAAACTAGTAAGCAAGTAACCTCTGAACATAGTGATATGGTATACCATAAAACCGAATCTGCTGCCACTGCGTTGAAAAAGATGCAACATGAAATAGAAAAGGAATCACATCATCCAAAAGTTTCCTTGGCCGACAATGTCGCAATAGGAACCGAACTTGCTGCAGATGATGACGTCCTTGCGTCTGAGAATGATGAAGAGGAAGAAGATGAAGACATGGGATCTGATTTTGAAATCCCAGAAATTAACGTGGAAGATGATTAGCTTAAATTCTTGATTTACTTTTATAACTACATGTGTATTTTTTTTCTGTAATGTAAGCTACTTTTTATACTTCTCCTTATAGAGAATAAAAATAAAAATAAGGCGGAAGAATAACCATCGTGCAACTTACGGGAGAGATAATAGCCTGTAACTTACAGTTTCCATAGCTTTCAACCAAAATAATTAGTTCTGAATTTTTCTAGCACAGTCCATACAGACGAATTAAAGGAACAAAAAATTGATGAGTATCAAAAACCTTTACGCCTACCTTAGATGTGCAGAAACGGTTAATAAAGTAAATACAGGAACATTCCTGTAAGTGAGTATGTACCAAACCTAGCAAACAATCAATTGATTCATTTTTGGGTCAGAATGTACAAAATGAAAGCGTCGTTTATTGTAACAAGAAATTTGTGCCAAACGCAGTCACCCATACCGTCCCGATCGCCACGAGAGCGATACTTCCGAAGAGGGACGCCGGATGTGTCAACAGACAACACCTAGTTTTCATCACGTATAGTAAAAACTAGGAAGGTCATACTAGTAAAAGAAGGAATTTCAAAGAGTCGGGCACACATTGCTGGCATATTCTGGGGAGGTAACAGCAGAACGCCCTCGTTTTATACTTTTTCCCTCGCTTCTTGTCGAAATCTGCCAGATGGAAGAGAAAAGAGAAAAAAAAAAGAGAAATTTTTCAGCAGACTCCGGGCTGTGCAGAGGGTTTTTTTTCTTGACTTTTTTGGTTCTGGTTTTTTTGTTTCTTCATTACCCTAATATGGCAGCAAATAATAGGTCTGGACATTACCACCTTTAAACTATAACACCATCAAAGACCAACACGATGGCAGCAAAAAAGGGAAAGTCTGTGACCACCAAAGGAAAGACACCTAAAAAATCTAAAACTCAATCAAAAGCTATTGCTAAGAACAACGTGCCAAGTAAAAAGCAAAGTAACAATGAAACTCCTGATTTGTTAACATTGGATGAAATTGAAATTATTAGAAAAGGTATTATGGAATCACCAAAAAATTATAATAAAATTGTTAAACTTTTGAGTAATTTTAAATCAATTGTTGGTATCTTCTTAGATAACAAAGAAAATGAAATAAATAATAAACAGTTAAAACTTGCAAGAGGTTTGCTCCATAATTTATATTTGGTATTCAGTTATTTTATTGGTCAGCGTTTATTTAAAATTTTTAAAGGGATTTCAGAACAAGATGAGACTGTTCGTAAATGGGTCCTTTCAAAATATGAAGGATTTCAAAAGGAAATATTTTCACTTTGGTCAATCGCATATTTTTCACAAAGTCTAGCAACTATGAAAATTGATGCGTTGGAAATATTAATGAAATTGGTCAAAGATGAAGGTAAATATATGGGTCCATCTATCGATGACCAATTTTTTCCAACTCTTAGATATAGAAAAATACTATTGAACTTATTAAGTATAGGTGGACTCGATACTATTGATGCTGAAGATGGTACTGTTGATGATTATTTGTTCTTAGAATTTAAAGAATCATATTTCAACAAGTATTGGGATTTAAAATTTTATTTATTCAACGAATTTGTGCCAATGTTAAGTGAAATAAAAGATACAGAGCGTGATCATAAATTAATATTTGCCAAGATGATAACCCTAATTAAATCAGAACCTATTTATGATACCGAAACTGTTGATAAAATTACTGAAATGGAAACATGGGTTTCCAATCCACCGGAAAATACTGTTTATAGTATGAACTCATTGAAAAATAATTTTGAAAATAGTTGGATTGGAATACTGAACTGGTCAGATTTAGGTAAAGAAGAATATTCCGTTGCATTGTCAGTTGTACATAAGAGAATCATCCCATATTTCAGCGATGCACAAAAACTTATGGATTTCTTAACTGCTTCATATACGTTGGGTATTCAATCAAAGGATAGTCTTCTGGCGATTTTAGCATTAAACGGTCTATGGGAATTAATGAAATTCTACAATCTTGAATATCCAAACTTTTATACCAACTTATATGCAGTTTTAACACCAGAATTGTTGCATTTAAAGGAAAAGTCTAGATTTTTCCGTTTATTAGACCTTTTCATGTCATCTACACATCTCTCCGCTTCTATTGTTGCATCATTTATTAAACGTTTGGCGAGATTATGTCTTACTGCTCCACCTTCTGGTATTGTTTGCGTTATTCCATTCATTTATAATTTGATTAGAAAACATGGTCATTCAACATGTATGTTATTGATTCATTCCACTACAACTACTGGAGAAGATGCCGAATATGAAGATTCATTTGATGAATATGAGAAAGATCCATCTAAAACAGAAGCTATTGGATCCTCTATTTGGGAATTAGAATCCATGAGTAATCACTATCATCCCAATGTTTCTGCATTGGTGAAAATTTTTAACCAACACTTCACAAAGCATAGTTATAACATGGAAGATTTCCTTGATTGGAGCTACAGTAAACTTTTAGAT